>VZTG01001080.1:624723-651549 GCA_013397845.1 Melanocharis versteri
ACAAAACTCTCAAAAACGTGGCGGGGGAGGGGGGGGGGGTGTTTGTTTCCTTTGAATCAGAAAAGACAGGAGAGAAATGGATGCTAATTCCACAATAAAGGCATAAAATGTTTTGGAAATGGACTTTAGGATATGAGTCTAAAGCAGCATGCAGAAGCTGTAGAAAGAACATGATCAGATCTTTTTGTTTTAGAAAAAAACCCTGCCATCGCTCGATATTAAAATTTCCATCTGGATTAAAAAAAAAGACAGAAAAAAAGAGAGAAAACTGAGAAACATAAATTCCACCCTTACAACAGTGATTTCTAGATCTCATGAAGGCTTGCTGGGGAGCAATTAGTGTGAGACTCAAAGGCATTGAAGACAGCAGAAGTGAGAGCCATGGAAGTATATACAATATTTATGAAGCCACAGAAAATACTAGAAGCAAATTTATGGGAGAAGCAACCTACAAGCAATGAAAATATTTCTAGAACATGTCAAGAAGGCCTATCACCAAATTCCCTAGTAAGCTTTTTCCGTCTCTAAATCCTGTCTTTCAACCACAGTATCCTGAGCCTGTCAGGTATCAATGTCTGCTTTCTTACAAATCCAAATCCCCAAAATTTTTAGTTTGAGTTTTACATGCTGGGATGAAACCCGGGCTCTTCAAAGCTGGTATAACTGACAAGGTTCCTCTCAAGTCTGGGAAAACCAGTCTTCCACTACTGTCACTATAAGCACCATCTTCTGAAACCATCTCAATATGGCCTTCATAACTGTCTTCTGAAACTGAAGTGTTTATGTAAAACCTTTTGCACAGATTAACACAAAATATTGCTTTCTCAATTACTATCTTTAAGTTGTATTTTAACAACAATAACACTGGGCGATCCCGATTTACAAGAATCGTTCACCTTTCCACCTCTATTTTTGAAGAGTTGTAGGAACAACAAACAACTTGAAGAAACAATAATACACTAAAAGTAAGATAGTAAGATACAAACTACACACCAAATGAATACTCCGCATTTTTACATCTGGAAATAAAAAATGCATATAAAAACAAGGGTGCTTGCAGTTATGATTCAAGGCAACACTTAAATCACCACAAAAATGAAATCTAGCTTATGGTTTTCTGGTTTGAATCTAATGGCTACTTCAGAGGCCACGTAGGCAATCAAACTGCTGATCAAATAACTGTGCTGTCCTCCCCAGAATTATTTTGGTTTCATTTGAATTCTTCTTTGTATGCCTCACAGGAAAAGAATGTGCAGCAGTCTTACTGGCAAGCCTAAATACCTGAGCTTGTCTGGGACAAAGGCAAGTAATACTTTCTACATTCATTTGATGTGGAAATGCACATTCTCAGCTTGTGCAATAACTTATGGCAATTTAACCTAATCTTATGACTTCCAGCCAAGTCAACTACACTTATTCTCTAATGAGCTACATGGTTGACCAGCAAAAACAGTGTTTTGTTGGCTCATCCCATTAAAACATTTAAATAAAAGTATCTAGAGAAGTTTTGCATTCTACTCCGACAGATAATTTTCCCTAATGTTGAGCTTTCATAAGGTGGTTTATCATAAGGTGGGTTCTTCCATTTGTCACAGCTATCACACATACGTCCCTGTTCACCTTGGATCTTTTAATATGAGACCAGTAGTTTTTGTGACAGGACTAAATAACCTCTGGGCAGCAAATTTCCCAAACAGCATACAGAAAATCTTTTACATTTCCTGGGAAAATTATTACATACATCTCTCACCTCTACACCCAGCAATGTGATTTACAGCCAAAACATTGGCAAATCCCTCAGCTGAAGCCTGAAGAGAGATCTTTGCATCATCGGAGTTATTTTAGTGCAACTGAAGCTTTGCTGTGGGTGGAGCGAAACAGGTTCTAAAAATACTTTAACTACACAGAACATTTCCTACTCTACCCATTCCCTAAGAAAGGGATATCAGAAGTGGCTTCTGAATGCAATGTAGGATGGTGGCCCTTAAATAGAGACAGGTCATGCTACAGAGGTCTGTGCACAGGAGCCAGTGCTTGCTTGATACATCTGAGGATGATGAAGCTTGATGCAGTGACAGGATGACTAAACTTACAGATCCAAATGACAGGTTAGGAATCTTTCGTGGTCTCAGGAAACATAGAAGTGGTACAATTTGGAACAAAAAAATGAAAATTGAGCTAAAATTTTGAAAATTCCTTAAAAACAAAGATGACTTGGTTCATATCCCAGATATTAGATTCAATGCCATTACTTACCAAGCCAGCTATTGGAGTTGGCAGACGATTGATCTTCTTAACAATGCCAGGTTTGATCTTGTTAATCAAACTAAAAAAAAAAAAGCAATATAATTTTCTGTTACATAATTTACTGTACTTAAGCATGAGCATCAATGCTTATTAAGAAATACTTTGCATATGGTCCTAACTTAACATGATTTGAACGAGTTTGAGCTGAACCTATCAACACTCTCAAGAAGTGACAAGAAAGAACAGATTGTAGAAGCAAAAATGAGACAAGTCGCACACAAAGAGGTTTTTGGGAACAGCAAAGTGAGAAAGAAAGGAAAATGCCTGAGGAGGTGTGGGCAGAAAAGGATCTGTGTCTCTACTACATGGGTGGTGATGTTAATTGGACTCAAATTTCCTATTTCAAGATTTTCTTCACATAAAGGTTCTAAGCAGATGTCAAAAATGTACCAGAATATTGATTTTCAGAGTTCAGTGTCAAAGCACTAATATTCCTGTAAGGGTGAGAAATAAACTCGTTTTCATAGTGCTACTAAGCCCAGTATGCTGTGTGCAGCAATCATTTTTGGCACATGTAATTTACATGCACAAGTCATTTTCCATCTCAGTCAGAAGAGACTGTACTTGATATCACGCATCACATAAAATTCATATTTAAGCTGAGAAGATAGGACAGACTAACACATCACTATGGAATATACAAGCCCAAATGCAGACCTTATCCTTCAGTGAGGATGAGGCATGGGATTCCTTGCAAGTTTATACCCAGGTTTTCAGTCACAGAGTTAGGGAAACATTGTGGTTCACCAAATTACACACTGGACCACAGGGTCAGTAGAGAATAGGGACCTCAGGACACCCTGCAGACTTCATCTGCCTATATACCTTTGATGATTTTTTTACTTGCTCTCTCTTCTTGTTGCTGCTTGTCTGGCCAGACCCTCTACCCCACACAAAGCATCAGCAAGGCTTTGTGATCTACCCACACCAGTGCAGCAACAAGACCTGGAGTTTAAAACTCTGTGTGGGGAAAAAGCATCTTTTGCTCAAGCAGAAAATGTATTTGGGAATTAAACACAAAGAACAGTTTACCCCATACACTGGAATGAAGGATTCATTTCTAAGTACCAGCAGAAAAAAAAAAATAAGAGCTGCAGATCCTGAGATTTTTCAATTACACTAAGTTATTTAGCAAACAAGACACATTTGATTACTTTTCCCACCCCAAAAAAGTGATCCATTGAGGTGGAATAAAAAAAAAGTTTGTGTTACTCTCCTTTTTTTATTTTTAAATCTTCCAAATGCATAATTTTTACTTGATTTATTTTACTGAAGAACATGAAGTAGCAAGTGACCAGAAAAACTTCAGTGAATTTCTTCTTTTTAGTGTACACGCACGAGAATTGGCAAAATGTAAAAGGCTCTGTTTTGTCAACTACTGATCACTCAGCCAACATGTGTACTTGGTCATAGAATGGGACAAACAAACTGACTGCATGCTGTAGGAAGATGTGGTGCAAGTAGAGGTCTTATCTGCTGTAGTTTAAGTCAGATATACAATCTCCAGAGATAATACATCCACCTAAATTAGCCATGCCACAGGTAAACCAAGGAAATAGACAATGCAATTTCTAGTTTGTCTCGATTATTTGAGATCTTGCACTATATTGTCTTTGGTGAAAATTGGGCGTGTGAAAATTTTTGCCATCTGCTCATTCCTGTTTCCACAGAATTTCTATGAAAATCACTCCTTGGACTTCAAGTACGCCAAGTTTAAAATTATGACACAGGAGAACAGCTATTTTAGTACAACATAATGAGGCATCTTTTGCTTTAAAGAAAGTTGCATGCCTCCTAAGGCAAGCTGCTCAGCTGAAGAAATTACAGGATGTTTTTCTTGCATTACTATTAATTACAAATAAATTTAACTGATTTGCATTTGGCAGATGGAACCTCATATTCTCTAGCCAAGTAAGTGTCAACAATGAAGACATCACAAGATTAGGATGTATCAGTTAATGGCCAATTCTTAAACACACTATTTAAAAGTTATATCTGAATAAAATATACATACACATCCCACTAAATACATACCTGAAGGAATTATAAACTATTTTTATTACCATATTCACACTCATTAACATTTAACTAAATAAGTAATGAAAATACAGCATCCAGCTCTCCAATATTATTAAAAATTATTTAATGCCCCATATCACAGATAACTTCAGAAGCATTAGCAAGATAAGACTGGAAGGGCAAAGGGTACAAAGAAAAATAAAGGCAAGGACAGAAAACATGATATTATTCACAGAAGGAAAAAACTATATATAGGAAAAGAAGCTCCGAGAACTGAACTTTCATAAATATTTTCTGAAAGTTAGCTTGGTTAAACTGATTTTAGAATGGCTTTCAGATTTGTGGCTTTTTTTTTCTTTTTTAGCATCCCAGGTAGTTATCTACTGAGATTTCTCTTGCAGTGGTGTTCTAATGACATTTACAACTGCTGTTCCTTAAAATACTAAGGGATTAGCACCACTTCCAGTCCTGGAAACCTGTTTCAGTAAGTACAAAGTCAATTACAGATATGTGGATGAGACCTGATGAGTGGACATTTTATACCTCTGACTCAGTCTAGCAACGAAACCAGGCAAGTCCCATCATTGCCAAGCCTACAATATATAAGCACAAGGAAGCGTCTTAGAGAAAGTGCTCCAAAACAAGCCGAGTATAAAGTTCTGTGATAGGAATAGGTAGTTTCAGGATTTATAGAACCAACACCAAAGGGCTGGGGATGGAGCACAGAAATCCAAACCCAAACAACAACAGTGGGTATAGGGGTAACAGAGTGCTTTGATTCCAGCCACAGCCACACCACCTTGCACAAGCTGAAGAGAAAGCCCAGGGATATCCTGGGCATTATAACCAAAACCAATATAATCAATCAACAAGAGCATGTTCCTCTCAGTATCACACAAAGAAGTGTAAGGGACACGGAACACATGGATCTGAAAAGAGTATGCCTAAAAGCTGCTTTTACTTCCCATGACAAACAACAGGTATTAAAAATATTTAAAAATCATTTACTGCAAAATACTTTTGGTACTTAAAAAAAAAAAAAATTCATTGGCCAGGAAGGAAAGAGGCCAGCTGATGTTAACCTGAAGGGTTTTTATATAGGTAAATCAATACTCACTCGCACAACAGGACTCCATTTTCTAGAGCTGCTCGAAAGTCTTCTGTTTCAAAGCTTTGCCCAGTAACTGCCTATAAGAAAAAGAGCTAAAAGTTAATTGGACACACACAAAATCAGGACTAGCAAGAGAATCTTGTAGTACTTTAAAACAAACAAACAAATAAAAGCCAAAAAACCTTGATTTATCACTTAGTTCATACTATTATTTTCTTACATTAATTTCAAAGAAAGCAAGTATTTAAAAGCCAATTATTTATGCCTCAGAAGAAGTCAGATCCAACATCTTAAAGTAGTTTCCTCTACTGTAAGTCAATCTTCAGCTAAATTCTGTGGGAATACTTGTTTTTTTTCTAAAGCAATACCAGTCACATTGAAAAGCATAAAATAAATTTCAAACAGAAATGCAAAAGAGAGAGAAAGTCTTTTATCTCCTACTTCATGTTACAGCGTGTATACCCATGATATCTAGCACAAAGTATTTTAATAGCGGGCCTTTTTCATGCCACTTGCACCTAAGGCAGTGTGACTAAAGAACCACTCCAAGTCTGCATTACCACGTGCACATCAATTCCCATTCCTTGGCAAGTGGCAGGACTACACTAATGGGACTCCTTTGTATATTCAGAGTGAAAAAGCAGTGAATAAGAACAATGTCTTATAAAGGACTTAGGGTACCCAAACCAAAAGAATTACCTACAAGTTTTCAGTAAAGTAGTTTTCAAAAAAGACCCCAAAACCCAAAAAACCCCAAAGGATTTGCTCAAGCCTATACTCACTTGGAGCTGCTATTAGATGCCCCCTGTGCCTACATCCCCTGAAGGGACCAAATTGGGCAGATTTCTTCTAAACACCCAGATTAATAACCCAGTTGCAAGTCAAAAAAGGACATACTATTCTGCCATCAGTCCAAAAGACAGGTTTCATGCCAACTGGGAACAGAAATCAAATACTAGGAATGGTATTTATTTGAGCTTAGAGGTCACCATGTTCAGCCACCAGCTAATTATGAACTGCCCTTTGGGGATCCTGACCGTCCTCAATCCTGTGCAGGACTTCAGGCACACTATTAAAAGTGCTGTGGAACCTGCATGCATCCAGAGCAAGCTACTGGTTACCACAGTAATTAAGGAAATTAGTACTGAAAAAAATGAGTTGTGCTTAGTAAAAAGAGCAAAGGAAAGGATGGAGCTCTTTTAGGATCTGTTAAATTATCACCCTATCATTTTTTCTAAATTCCAAGAGGGAGGTACACTAACACCAGAAACCCTACAAATTAAGTAATTAGCTTTAACGGGTTTTCTCTTCATTTAAGTGCTATAAGTTCAATCTTCCTATTGAGAAGAAAATTAGATATTACAAAAAACTTCGTGTTTAAGGTTTTTTTCCTAAAATGTAACAAATAGTGACAGAAAATTAATGATGGCACACCAACTCAAGAGAAGAAAAATTTCAAAATTCAGAGAAAGAAAGGATGATAGCAATTCCCTTAAGAGAACTGCACTTTATACAATATTCATATAAGTCTGTTCCTACAGAAAAGTAGAAGTTGTGTCTCAGAAGTATAATTGTCAATAATCACTTAAAAATATAGAATATGAAAATTACCCTTATCTCAAATATGGTATGGTATTTTGCTTCCAAACTTGTATATTTAGTGATAATAATTTTGAGGAAGCTAGCCAATGTAACATAACAGCACTGAAACTTTAAAAATAAGTATTTATAGTCCTTAGGTTATAGGTATTATGAGGAATAGGAATACCTAGTTTAAAATTATGCCCTTCATTCTGCAAGTTAGAAATTTGATGTTTGCATGCCATACGTTAGAACTGTACTGTAATAAGGGCTGTAGGACTGGGGGTCTAGCTTTACAGCTATGTTTCAAACTCCAATCACTACTTAAGAAACCAAAAGTTGTTCTTATTTTGGAGTTGTCACTGACATCAACAGGACTACCCAGTCAAAATGTTTGGGTTTATAGAGAGTTTAGAGGTGAGTCATGCACGCAATAGATGACAAGGTGTTTCCTTCAACAAGAGCTGGGCCCATCCCAAACCTGCAATGTCTTCTAGATCCACAAACAACCTTCACAGTGAAATTCCTCTCTTTTTTATTTATAAAAAAGTCCTGGAATTGCAGTATGTAGCTAAGGCCCACACTCCTCAAAAATTATTCCCAGGAAGACAAGGAGCATGTGCCACTGAAGAACTGAAGACAAGTTAAACTTCAGAGTTGCCCTTCCAGAACACAAGAATGCCACACTGCAGTGCATAAGCCTGTTTCCTTGAACAGGAAGAGTCCAACTGGAATACAAGGCTGTAAATGCCTCTATTAGACTTGCCGACCTCTTAAAATTACATTAGGAGACATTACACTGGAAGCATTTTGACGAAGTTATTTGTGCAGCCGCTGTAGCAATCAACACTGATTTGCTATACAGGATGGAGCTGTCAGACTGATCTTGTGACCCACTGATTTTGACAACTACGTGGCTTGTTGATATTAAAATAAAAGCATTGGTTCTGCCACGTTAGGTTTCATTAATATTGACTTTCAAAGGATAACTAATAATTAAGTAATTAGAAGGTATTCTAAAAGAACAATTTAACACTGGTGCTTGAAACCAAAATGTTTTCCAAGTTGCGCAACAACTTGAATTTGTTGGTGTCACAAAAGTGCTCCATTTTAAAATCTGCTTTTGTACTGAGACTTTTCTCCTCATGGACTTTCATCTTTTGTGAGCACTTTTCTCATCATGGACTTTCATCTGGCTTATACCCAGTGCAGAGCTTCAAGCTCAGCTGCAACTATGATAGCCTACCCAGGAACTAGATATCATTAAAAAAATGCAAAGACACAGACTGGCTCAGAGTTCCCTGGCTTTTAAGAACCTAAGTAAGACAAAGTGAATCCCACCCCAAGATATTACATCTTTAAACTATGTCTACAATTTCTGAGTCACTGTTTATTCATTAAAACTGCTTATACTGGGTGTGGTACTCTTATGTAATAGGCATAATTCATTTTGGACCTTTTTTCAACCACTTAGCCATGTGAGCCACCAAACAATAAAGACAATATCTTGCAAGAGTGATTCCTATCCATCTATAACAACATCTTTCCAAATTATGTCTCCTTTTCTCTCCTCCATTCAGCTGAATATATTCTGCTTCTATCACTGCTTTTTTGATAGAACGAGAGTGATGACATAATTAAAGGCTATATCATAAAATCAAATTTAATTGCTTCTATAAAACAGTTTAATTTTATTTTTGAAAGACAGTGTTGCCTAATACTTTGGTAGTTTGCAATTGCCAGGTCCAACCAATTTTCTTCAAACAGTATGCAAATCAAGTCTTTATTTAAATTTAGACATTTTAAAAATGCTTACACACAGAGGGCTAGTTTATTTTCAGGTTTGCTGTGATTCCTGCAGGAGGAGACAAATCAGGAAGAAATAACCAAAGGTCAATCATTCTGAGCATGGCATGACATCAAAATCATCATGGACTGAACAAAAAGCACATAGCCCAGAATACGCTGATTATATGCCTCAGTACCAAAATGATCACTGAGTATATTTCTTTGGCTTGCTGTACTGGAGGCCAAATATAGCTGATCATAAGGTAGGGCTTCTTTGCCTTAAAATCTATCCAAAGTAAAAAGATTTTTTCAGTGTTAATTAAAAAAAAAATACTAAGGGAGTTCATGTCAAGCTGTTTCCATGGTTTACACAGGTTTGAATGGCTTTAGCAGAAAGGCAGCTCTACCACAGGCCAGGTGATGTTTACCACCACACGAAACTCAAAGTGAAGGGACTGGTAGGTTTCTCAATTTAACTTTGCTGTGATGGAAACAGCCAAGCTAGACTCTCCCCACGCAACGCAAGAATCATGCCACATACCCAGGCATGCTGGCTGACCAGTTCTCCATCACAACAGCGTTAGCTGCCCAGAGACAAGGAGGCAGAGCTGTACCACGCCCAGCCTGAAACCTCAGCGGTGCCTTGGTACAGGCACTCGCCATCCAGCTTGCTCTCTCCACCTCATTCAGAGCTCCTCCGCCACCCTGCCTTTGGACTACACCATCTCAAACCATGCAAAGTCCCTGTGCATCTATTAGAGAGAAATTGCACCAGCTTGAAGCACACAGCTCCCTAATAGAGGGATGTAGGTTAGGGACGGAAGGAAGATTCAAGATACTGAACCACACATGGCAGCAACTGCCTGAAGGCAGGCTTATGCCAGAATCTCATGGGGCAAACAATTAATCAGATGGCAATTAGTCAGATCAACACTGATTTATCAATTTCAGGTCCCCAGCATGGCCTGCAGCAAGGAAAGCGGAATTTTGCATGCTGAAGAGAAGACTGCCTGTCTTCTGCAGGGAACTGGGACAGTGATGCAAAGGTGATGCAATGGTGCCATTCCCAGTACAGAATTTTGGCTACACCTGCCAGTTTCTGTCACAATGCCTGCCTCAGCGGATCACCTCACATACACATGAATGTCTGAATCCCTACCTTTCCAATGGCCTTTCTTCTCCCTACCCATTACCAAAAATTTGGATCAGACTACATGGCAAATGGCTCCATCTTTAAATAATCCCAGCACTGTATTCCTCCATTTATAGTACTTCTTTGGCTATAACTACCCTCATCCTGTGCAGAATGGTACTGCTCCTGCAAGATGCACAAGGAGATATATAGGCTACACCCCAGCCAACAAGCAAGCATGGAGGCAACTCCCAGTGTGCTGGCATCTGTACAGTGTGGCCAGGCCTGGAAGTAGATTCACAATATGTTTTCAAGTAGTATTTTGAGCGCACTGCATTTTATATCCAGTTGTTAAAACATGCTATACCTCAGCTCGACAGATTTTTTTATGTCTATCATGAAAGAGGAGCAACATCAAGAAAAAGAAGTAAAAAAAGGCAGTAAGGATTTTTCCCTCTCCTGCATTCAGATGCACTACCCCAAGTCCTTCCTCCCCTTTTCCTGGCTATTTGCAGTTCCATTTAAATGCCATGCAGTACATGAACTTGTCTTTGAATGGTGTGTGTGGTAGCTACCAGAAAATGCTGTCATCATGCTTTGAAGTAAATAGCTTGTGCTGTCTGGCATTTGCAGACGTTCCATCTGTAGTGGTTTAGCAGTCTTCTTCTCCCAGATTTTTAAATCTCCTCCCTCTTTTTTTAAAAAAACCCAAACTAAAAAAACCATAACCAAAATAAAAATTGCCGCAATTTTCTCCTGTAGTAATTTGCTTTATCCAAATCCCTCCCAAAGGGTAGGTGGTAGGAGCCATATTTAGAGGGTTGCTGTACACAGTCTTGAACACAAGTTCAAAATCAGCCATTTGGGTAGAAAACTTTTGATATTGCAGCAAACAGCCCAATCATAGTGATGACTGGATTTCTCAAGGTCAAGCAGTAGAAAAGAGCAGCTCCTTTTTGAGGCCAGCAGGATCAGTCTCCCTGAATTTTGAGCCTCAGGGAAATGTACAGAAAGAGTGGGCATTCATAGCATCCATCCACAGGAAAATACTACTGGCATTTCATTTCTGGTAGCAGCAGGAATGCCAGGTCCAAAGCGGGCAAGGTCATTGTGGGAAAAATGCTGCTACTGTGGGAAAAATGCTGCTATCTTCCTTCTGATCAACAATTTAATGCACGGTCCAACAAACTCCTAAGGGGTCAGTCAACAAGCACTCAAGAAGCTGGTACCCACAGAGGCTCTCCCAGTCAGCTCTCCAGCAATGAAATGATGACACTGCCCAACCTAACAACTGCACAAGAGTCAAGAGCAAGACCTGGGTTTCTACGAAAAAAACCTCTTAATTTCAAATCCCCACACCTCCTGGCTAAAATCCATGACAGGCATGATTCCACTGAGGAAAAGAACTGGGGTGGCTTGATTAAGAAGAATATCTACAAATACATGTGTTGTATAATCTAACTGCACAGCAAAAGTAAGAAGGTGGAAGGCAATGAACATTTTTGCCATTGATCACTTATGCGGGACCATGTGAATGTTCCTCTTTTGTCTCCACAACAGTAATGTTTTTCAATTGGAATAATTCACTCTCTATTGCTCAATGCAAGGCTGAACTCCCCCTGTTTAACCCCATACCCCAAATCCCTAGGCATCATTACATTTCAGAGAATGTAGAAATTTTTCAGTCTTCAGCCCAAACTGCCTTTGATAGCAAACCAGAACAGATATTTATAAAAGGAAATGGTTGATTATTGAAAAAAAGTCTTAACTGTTATTTTCTATCATCAACATAATGATGGGGTCTTATTGTGGCATGCCTTCTGGACAAACATACCAAGACTCCTGAAATAACATACAGCTACATTCTTACAAAAGATGAAGAAAAACAATGAATAAGGGGCGAGCAAGAAGGGAAAAGATTACTGGTGTAGTAGGTGTGAAAAGCACAGATCTCTGCTCATCAGACACTTATACTCTGCTCTTTTCAGCTTTTCTGTCCAACCACATGAAGAAACACAATCTGAAGGAGGAAAGCAAAGTTTTCCTTCCAATAGTTCAGGGAACGCCTGACTTGGTGAAACAGTGCTGCAGAGAGAGCAGGGATAAACATTTGGGATCCATCAACTCAGTGAGCTTTCTCGCCCACAAACAAGATCATCCCACAAAGGAAAACAAGATGAATAAGCCTACTGTTGTTTATCCTGATGACTGTACTGACAGGTGTCAAACTAGGAAAAGCAACCTACATTACTTTGTTGGATAAAAAAGTGTTACTGTATGTCCAGATATGGGCAGCATCAACTAGATGGAGGTAGGTGTTCCAGTAAAGCAAAGCTTGCAAATGCAAAGTGAAGTCTGAATGACTAGACATCTCTGAAAAAGAGAAATCATTGACATTTTATTTTTAATTACGTAGGTACATGTCATTTCTTGGGAAACTATTGATTCTGTAAACACAATTTAAACACACACAAGCTCTAAGGCTGCCACCTTAAATGTTGCATGCTGATTTCAACTTTAACCACACATTCACTTTCTCGTATGTATTTACAATTAATTTCAGTTAAATAAAAGTGGATATTTATTCACTTTCCCAAGATAAGAGAATACTAACATTAGTATTTTAAAATTTTCCAGTTGAGCTCCATACTAGTTTAGTGGTTTGTGGTAAAAGAATGGTGGCATTGGGCCCCTTAACCATAAATGTTCCTTATTAAACAGAGAAAAGGATAAAGTAGTCATGAAATAAACAAAAAGCAAGCACTGAATTCCATAAATATGTAAAAACTTGTTTTATTGAATGCTGTCTTTTTCAACTAATTCACGGTAAAACGGTGGTGTACTAGACTTCAGTGCTTCTTTCTGACAGAGAAAATACTTAAACATACCCAGGGAACAAGAATTACAAAGGAATGGTTTCCAGAAAAGTCATCAACTGAGATAACAGAAGAAGTTACAAGGTGAAATTCCAGTTTCACTACTTAGATATCTTTTAATGACCATGTTTCATAACATAAGCGCTCTCATGCTAGCCAGACTGTGAACTTGCCCATTATAAAAGTCAGTCACTCCATACACCATCTCTTACTCTTTTTTTCTGAAACACCTACATGTTCAGCACTGCACTGGTTGTTATCTGACCTCAAGTTGTTAGCACCTTTCCAAGTTGGGGGATCAGCAATCAAGAGACAGATCCATTCATAGCTGTTGCAGCTGGATAAATGAATACCATGCATAGCTACATCCTGTGTAGTGTCCACCTGGGGCATAAAAAAAGTTTGTCCTGGACAGAATATCAGTACGTTCTTAATATCTTCCTCCAGATGTTGGCATAAAAATACTAGAAGAGTATCAGCAACAACACAGCTTAGTAGAGAGGACTTGGGAGAAGACTTAAGACACACAAGGCTTTGTATGGCTGGCTGAGCAGTCCAGTCACAGGAGAACACCATGATCTTCCTGCTGTGCTGAAATTGCACCAGAGCCCCTATTCCTACTCTCTTCCTCGTGCCCGTGTGAACGGTCTGCATTTACAAAGTGTCCTGAAATCATCCAGGCCATTCGTGCTTCAATACAGTACTAATATATATTAAAAAAACCCAACCCCATCTCCATGTAACTCCCTCACACACATCTCACAACCTCTCCCCCGCCCCAAAAATAAGCATATCAACTGAAACAGGGGTTCCAAGGACTGGAGAAGGACGGGAGCCACAGCATGCTGGAGATAAAAAAAGGACAACATTCAGACTTTTGTGCAGATTCTTGAGAGGCTTAGCATACCCAAAGGTGCAGTGATGCAGTCCTGGCAGCAAGGCAGTTTGTGACCAATGGGATAGGGAGTCACTTGCCCTCACAAAGAACTTCAAGTTCACACAGCAATAATAAAAAACTCCACCCCAAAAACCTCTATGCAAAATCTGTCTGTATAATTTCTTTTGCTAAAGGAGGAAAAAAGAGCCTATGACAACTGCAGCAGTTTGCTTTCAGGGGAACAAGAGAAAAAATAAGATTGTTTTTAAAAGCTTCAATGCAAATAGAGGCATTATTTGCAATATTAACAGATAAAATGTTATTATAATAAAAATCATATTTGTCTAAGGCAAACATAAAGGACTAAAGCAAATACCAGCTTAGACTTTTTTTGCTGTAAATGTAATAAAACAACATTTGTTTAACATTTTAATCTATTATTTTATATTTATTATTTTAAATAATGTCTCCATTTCACTGTATTTGAATCTCTAAATATTTTGATATTGCTCATCAGAACAAAAGATGAATGCAAACTATAAAAACCCTCTGAATGTTTATATTTCCTAAATTCAGTTTTATTCTATTATAATTCCAAGTTGATGTCTATGCTGCAAATTTCAATACAGGCTCTCAATCCACTGGCATCTATTTTTGCAGGAAGGACTTTAAAGGAAACAATAACTTTGCTTATGCTGATTAAGAAAAACATGCTAAAACTCTGGTGCTATTTGCAAGCCGGTCCCTGTTGGGATTATTCGTGTAAGTGGCAGAGACATACAGAGATATACAGATGAAATGGCCAAGAGCAGGGCATGCTTCTGCCCTAGATTACAGTTATCTCTTACAAATTGACTGCCTTGATCCGGGGTGTATTCAATACTTTGATTTTTCATATATTTTAAATACTTCTCCATGCTTCTCCAGAGACCAGCACTGATGCCATGAGCAAACCAGGGAGCTAACTACAAGGTCTTGAAATGACATTCAGTAGGAGGAGGAAAAAAGGCATTAGATAAAAGAAAATGCACACAAAGGGGAAAGGCTTTAGATACAATTGTTTTCATATGTTTAGCAAGGTTATTCATGCATGAAAGTAGTTTCTTGTTATTACTAGAGATTTGTGGATCTTTTCAAATTTTCCAGCCTTTACTGGAAACAGTACTTCTAGCAGCATAAATACTGAGACGTGCATTGAGTATACTTCAGCCCAAAGCATTCACCAACACTCCCCCTCTCTCTCACACTACACCCTGTTGCTTGCACATGGGGTTCGGGGAACCGACAGCCTTCTCTGAGCATCTTCCCTCCCATCCCCACATCCCCTGACTTTTATCTCTCTCTCTCTCCTACACACACTGGTTTCCAAGCCATTTCACTCGGTTTTCTTAGCTCATTAACAAGGAAACAGATGGACAGTGAAAAAAAAAATTGTGCGGAAACGAACATTTAACAGGGTCAAAGACACTGTAAAGGCAATTAGTGTCACGTACAGAGCCTGGAAAAGTCATCACAGCATCACTTCCCAGTAGACTATGGCACTTGGCATTAACTGCAGACCTTAGACAAGGAAGTTTAGAAATTTCACTATTATCTAGCAGCAGTTATGCAGAAATAAACAATCAGGTGGAAGTCAGTGAAATTAATGCTGACTTCAGCTGGAGAAATATTATGCTCTTCTCTGGAATTTGAATAATTCAGGGGGAAGGGTTAGCTTAAAAAACTCCACTGATCTGACCTGTCTAAATAAAAATAAAAGCAAGATTGCAAAGCTCTTGTTTGGTAGTTGGGAGCTTTCTAAACCACATTTACATTCCATGATACGACGATAGGTAAGCAGTAAGAAAAGGTATATAGAACAGTGTCACCAAGAAAAAAAAAAATATTTCAGGGTTTTCCTGGCTGCTTTTTTAGGAACTTTTAAAATATGGAGTTGAAATGAGTATAAACACATACAAATATTTATATCGGGCTGTTTTGAAAAGCACCGTGCACGGACAAACTCACTACGCTGGGAGCGAGACTTTCAAACGCTCCCTTTCCCAAGGCTCGTGGGGATGTCGCACGCCAGGTGTGAGCTCCCGTGTCCCGGCAGAGGCCACTGCCACTGCTGCAGAGCACCATCTAACGGGAGACATCACGTACGACACACGACCACAGGCTCTGCGCTTATGCGCAGCCCTTCTCCTTGGCAGGAGATGAAAGAAATCGCCTCTGGCAAAGAAATTAAATAATTGCAGTCAGAGGAGGAAGAATGGCTGCGGAGGAAATTGAAGTCCAAGGGAGCCACAAGAGGATGGCGTGCACTTGAAAAGATGACAGGAGAACAACTAGAAGAGGCAGAGTATCAGTCTGGGCAAAGCAACAAAGAAGCTTAGGCTCAGCAAGTTTTGCTGACCAACGCTTGTCACTGATTAGGTGTTTGAAGAGTTCCAAAATATGACTGTTGCCCTTTCAGAATATTTAAATACAAAGGAATATTTGGTTAACAAGTAGCAAGACAGTCAAGTGTCTTTATACTTGGAGAACTCCGAAATGAGCATATTCTTGTGCTTGAACACACAGCTTTCAGCTTTTCAGAGGATCCTGTTGTAGCTACACCTCCTTCAAGACCCTTCCATCATCTCACAGCAGACACAGTGCCACCCTGAACAGTAACCACAAAGTATTCAAAATTATAGAGACAATTCCCCCCCCCCCCCCCCAAAAAAAAAAAAAAATCAAACTCCTTCACTGTTTGAGATATATCTGCCTTCACAAAAAAATCAAATGTCATTGCTAGCAGAAATCAGGGATCAGGCTTCTAACGACCTCAAAATCAGGACTTCGCCCTATTTAACACGACTTGAAAAGGTCCCTCTTTAAGCACCACATTGCCCTGTCATGTGTCCTTCCTATCTGAACATTTTGGTGAAGCTGATGGGGTATTTATTAAGCCAAACATTACCAACCAATTCTTATTCTCCAGGGATCCCTGATACATGGTTTGCAAAACCACAGATAGCAGACGCACTATCAGTTGCCAGTCACAGGCGGCCCCACGCAGGGATAATTGCTGCACTGCAATTAAAGAATTTAGGTCAAGACCACGCAGGTCCAGAAGGGAAACCATGAGTGACAATTGCTCATGGGGGGGCATCACAAAATCATGTGTTTTACTCAGCATCCGTACTCTTAGATAATTTGTTAGAACTAGAAGTTGGTTATAATTTCAACTTGAAGCTCTCCCAAACTCTTTTAACACTTCTCCCTTCCCTCTTCAACGTCATCACTCATCACTCCACTTCTGATCCAGGGTGAGCATTGCACATGACCCAAGTGTTACTCAACCACCTCCAGCATCACACTTCCTCCAGCCATTTTGTTGCTCCTCTGCAGATGCAGCTTTATTTATTTAATTATTTGAGGAGCCAAACTGGTTTGACAGAGTCCTTGCCTGCTTGCTTGGGTGTGTAGAGGAACCCAAGATAAGACTGACTATCATAGCAGCTACACAGAGTTGCTGCGTACACTGCCCAGAGGTAGGATTTAATTACAAGTCAAAAGCAGTCTATCTCCCCCTTATTACATAAGACAATTATAATTTGCTTGTACTTATTATGACATCCTTGCAGAAATGTTCACGACTCTTTGTAAACAGTTCCATATTCTGCAAGGGAGAGGCAAAAATTTACATCACAGTCTTCATATTCAACCCATTAAGCATTTAAAATGCGAGTCCTTGATATCCACCTTTTTATATAATTAGAAAACTCCATGTTGACAAAAAAAAAATTTGCTGTTATTCAGAGGAAAGCAAGTCAGCAGTATACTAAAGAATTTATCTGCATATGGCAAATACATCCTTTCACAAAGACACACTCTGACCCTAAGTCCTGTGTAGAAAAAACTGAGTGTTCAATCAGCAGTGGGCTGGTTCACACATATTCACATCATCTCCCCTAATGATACATCTACAGTGATTAAAAAAGCTCCACAAAACACACACAAAAAAAGCACTGGCACACAAGCAGGCAAATTGCACTAGAAAATATATCCAGAGCTATAAAAACAGTCTTGAAAGACTACTCTCTTTTATTTTACCTTGTAACTTCTTTTTAGATTATGAACAGGTGCAAGTACTTGGGGCATTTTCTGTCTTTAGCTTAACTTTATTTTGTCTTTAAAAATAACAAGGCATTAAATAGAGAAATACCATTAGTAACGCATGCAGTTTTTCATAGACAGAACTATCTATGCCCTGGAAGACTGAGATTTTCTTGTACCATAGGCAAGATGCCTCAAGCATTTCGGGTTTGAGCCACAATGGTTTCTGTGACCAGCTGTCTTCCAGGGCATGCAGACTCCAAGAATTTCTGAAATTTTGCCTAGCAACAGACAAAGCACAGACTGCCCCCAATTTAAACATTTTACTCCATACATGTTGCATGAAGCTATGCCAATTTCTGCTGCTTGATCTAGTAAGTGATGGAGATTTCTACATGAAATTTTTTTACCATTTTATTGAAAGCTCAGTAGCAGAGATGCTTCTCCTACCATAACACGAACAAAACTGGGAAGTGCTTTAAACATTAGGTCACTGCTTTATCAAAGCAGAATGATGTCTCTGGGGATTTTTTTAATTCAAAATTCCAGAGGGAAAGGAATGATACTTTGTGGCACTGATGCTATTTCCGATGCAAGATTTAATTCTCATTTTGGGGGCATCACAAAATCGTGTGTTTTATTGGGCATATGTACTCTTAGATAATTTGTTAGAACAAGAAGTTGGATATAATTTCAACTTCAAGCATTCAAATATGACTTGCACAACATTTACAGACTAACAATGGAATTATTCCACTGAGTTAAACTAGTTGTCCATCTCACCCAGCATCCTCTGTGTGATGGTGACACGCACCAGGTATGTCAGCGTGTTCGCAGGGTGGGGAGGGAGGATACCAGTACTTTCATATTTAGTATTTAGAGCAGAGGTGTTCTAGCCTTCTCTATAATTAAATGGTAAAAAACACAGATAGAGAGAGCAACACATCTTTTCATAAACGGTTCTCTTGCATCACAAATCATTACAGAAAGGAAAAATGTCACCCACCACTTCCTCCTGTGCCTATATACCAAGCTTTTTAAAATACTTATTGCCTAAAGATGTCTTTGTTTGTACTATACAACACATGGAGACGCGCATCCAGAAGAACCTGAACACAAATCTAACTTGTGGTAAGTCCAAAGTGATAAATCTATACAATGCCTTTTTAACTAAGGCATGTACCCATGAATAGGCTACTAAAAACTCATGCATCTTATGCTGGACAGTATTCTCCAAGCCTGGTGCCTCAGTTTGAGAGCCTGCAGTAATAGCAAGTGGGAATTCATACACAATCTGGGAGTCGCCGCAAAACTGATCTCCTATCTCTTGACATATTCTGACCTCTGCTGTTATAAAGTGGAATTTATTTTGACAATATTTTTTCTCTTTAAAACACTGCCCTCAGCTGAATAAGAACTCTCGATATCTGCAATTATCCAGGGAAAAGAAATGATGGGAAAATCACTTTTACTTTACACCACAAAACATAAACAAAGTTTCCATGCTTTTTTCCTCCCCCTCATGTTCCTAACATCCTGTCATTTATTATAAGCTGCATCATTTGACTATTACATAAATACACATACTTTGTTTTTTTGGGATCTAGACACTCTGTATGTTCCCAATCATCTTTCTCTGAGAATGCACTGTTTTAGGCTTTTATGACAGACACCAGCAAAAACACTCAGCGCATACCAAAACAGAGCCTACCACTAATCCGAAATTATTCATACTAGTTTTAGACAGCACTTTTTTTTTTTCCAGTGTAAGTTGCACTTTCACTACCAAAATAATCTACAGTAGCCTAGCAAGCTCTGAATTATGTACAAGTCTAGGAGTCTATACTGACTTTTGACAGTACTGGTTAGGAAAGCAATCATATTCTAAATATGCCATACATTAACATCAGTAAAAGCGTGAGTCTGAATGAATGATGGTATATTGGTTGGCAAACTTTTGAAAGCAGCAAAACACCACTTTTTAAGTTATAGGTACACTTTGAGGGGAAAAGAAGAAAAGAGAGGGTGTCCATCACAATTCTCTGCTTCCAAACTTCTCTTTCCCTTTTGGGTAAGAAGTCTCCCTCTCATACCTTATCTTGAAGATTAACGTTTGAACCTGTACTGTACTTATCACAAATGCTCAAAGAACATTTTCTCTCCCTTTCCCATCGTAACACCTGTCACACTTCAAAATAAAACTGCACGTACGGCTTGTATGATTTCCACCAGACTTGCTGATTCCCCATGGCTCAAGAGATGATAAAGTACTTGATCAAATATTTATAAGCAGTATGAATTTAAGACTATCTCTCAGTCAGAAAACACTTTTAATTGAGGAATAGAAAGACAGCATCACAGTGCTTCAGCACTAAATGCTAATTTTATCTCAATGTCTAACTAGGGAAAAGACCCTAATCTAAAATCAGCTAGTTCACCTCTATGCCAAGAACTTACCTCTTGTAGTTCTAAACATAAGAAATAGTCTTGTTCAGTTCTTTTCAGTATGTTTTCACCATTAACTGTGTTCTTTCTGAGCAATACTAAAATTAATGGAGTTTTTTATTGTTCTGCATGCAACAACTCTATTTTCACCTTCATGCATAGTTTTTTGTTTTTTTTTTTTTCTTTGATCTTTGAATACTTTGCTCCTGCAGAGAGAAACATATAGAAATTTGCCTTTGCACCTTTACTGGAGTAAATGCAAGAAATGCAACTGCATAATGTAGATAAATCACTAAATCTCAAAGGATCCTCAACAACAGCTACAAAACAAACAGCCATTAAAAGCCAGCATAGCACCTTATTCCACCATAAAATGTCCCAAGACAGCCTGTTAGTTTACACACACTGCCTATTTCAATAAACATCCCCACACATTCTGTTTTGCCCCAGTTAAAACCATCGCCTGCTAGAAACCAAACCAGAGTGGACCCCCTCAGAATGTTACTGCACCTCCAGTAACCAATACCTAGACTGTCAGCAAGGATGGTAAACCATGAGTTATACAGACTACCACAAGTATCCTGTAGGACCTAAGATTACAACTGACTTCTTAAAAATATGGAACTACTTCAAATAAGACATGTTAAGACACCTCAGCTTCCCACTCAATTTTATTAATAAATATAAGAGTTTTGGACGATATAAGGAGAAAGCCTTAGTTGTACTCTCTTTGTATAGAGACCACACAGCAGCATCCTGCAAGTGATCTCAAGGCTTTATTGGTTTGATTGAACATCTGTCAGATTCTGTGATACCCTTGAAAAGAATAAATTAAGTACTACGGTTAGTTTAATTTTGTATTCTGTCAAAAAACGTGATGAGAAATTGAATAGCCTAAACCAAAGTATGGCATGATTAAACAGGAAGTTTGAGAAATCAATTCACAAAAATAGAAATGAATAAAATTCACACAACTAGCACAAAAAAAGAGTTAGGCAAGTTTAGCTAAAAATTAACTAAAGACAAAATATAGAACAAATTCTATGGCCCTACTAGAAGAAACAGAAAGGACAGAGCAGGCATGATGAAAGTAAATAAACAGATAAGGAGAAGATGGTTATGATGTTCAGTTAAAGAGCTGGCAGATGCTTCAGAGAAGCACAGGACTGGGAAAACAACCACTGAGAGTATAAGGGTTGAGATGGCAAAGCCTGGAAGAATTTGCATAATTAAAGTTCTTGTCTGTTCTAGAGCATGCTCTAAGCCATTAACAATTATCTTCAACTCGAAGGGCTAGAAAGGTCTCGCTGACTGAAAAAAAAAAATTAAAAATAAATATCCCCTTTTGAGGTGTGATGGCATGAGAAAGAAACCAGAAAAAGGGTTAGAAAACATTTAGACTATTCTCCCCAGCTTTAGCTTCTAGAAGGGTATTAAATATTGCTGACTCACCACCAACACCAGGACATAGATTTTTAGAATGGAGAAACACTTTGGTCTGAAAAGTCACTTTTTTCCCCCCTTGCCTTGGCAAATAAACTGGTTTGACACAAGAAAAGCAGCAAGTGCGCTATAGATGAACTGAAGTTATGCGACTGGAAAAAAAGCCTTGTTATTTTATTTAAAGACAGACTGTGGAAATGCAATCTAGGTAAGGAGATTAAAAGGCCATGACAAAGTAGGAAGACCACATATGTCAAGAGCAGGTTTCTAATGTGTCAGCTGGGATAAGGTACTAAACTGGACCCAAGAGAAGTTATTTCAAATACCAGGACGCTCTAGTGTGTTCTTTACAGAATTAGGTGATGGATGACAGCCAAATTATTTACAAACTCAACCTGAGATATGGCAAGAGACAAAAAATTCCCCGTTTGAGTCCTGAGTTGGAGCATTGGTGCAAAGTTCAGCAAGAAAAATTCAGGGTTGGTTACAAAATATTGTTCTTAAAACAGGGCAACCAAACACATGAATAGGATATTCCTGTACATCTCACAACAATGTTAACTTTTTTTTACAACAGACTTAATGTGAGTTTGTAGTCAGTCACCCTCACACCCTTTTATGCAATGACACTGCTTTAAGTGGTTATTGACCAGTCTGTATTGGTGCAGTAGGCGTCCTACTCTTAGTTTGTTGCATGCTATTTCATGTATTGTGCTTCAAGAAAAGACGCTTAGGAGTACAAGGACTAGTTATTGCAAAGAAGAGATGAGAGGGAACACTTCTTTTCCCAATTTATCAAATGTAAAATTTGTACTGCTGGATTTACTTTGCAGCAAAGAAGATTGTCAGGCATTAGGGAGGAAAAGTTAACTGGGAAAGTTAAGCACCAGTTTTTAAGAGGTTAAAGGAGAGAGAAAGAGAGAGAGAGAGAGAGAGAAAGAGAGAGAGTCCAGGAATGGTCTAGGTATAAGAGTATCCAGTTTTACAAAAGAGTAGTCCTGAACTATGCGACCCCTAAGCTCCTCTGAGCCATATATGCAATTTCTACATAAAAGAACTTATTACTCAGTCTCATCATCTAAATACCAAGCACAGTGAAAATTCTTAGTTAAGCATGTACGTATCTCCATGATTTAAGGCACAAGACAGAACAAAGTTTGTTTCAGGGAGAGTTGTGGTGGTGTTTTGGAAATGAGGTACTTTGGAGCAACTGCCTGAAACACAAAATAACCCAGATGCAAAAAAAAGGTCTACAAATAAATCAGTTTCTTTTAGGACATAGACTCTAAGTGCCAAAGCAGAAATTTAAAGCTGTAATGCCTACAATGACATGGCCTTGTTAAAGCAACAGAAAATAAACACTGTATACACGTGGTGGAGGGGACTGACACAAGTACTACCCCCCAAGGACCTGTAATTACTCAGATCAGGATAATTGCCAACTCTGAAGGCACAACCATTAAGTGGCGCTTACACTACCATATATAACCCAAACACCAGGCTCTGTAACTCTAATGTTGTGATAGAAGATGCATAGAGAGCCAGGATTTATTAGAATTTGAAGGCTACAGTATTGGTCACGTCCAATTTATGCTCTCTAATGAATTCTCTAATCAATACTTTTGTATGGTCTGTTAATTCTCATCACTTGCTGGGGGTAGGGGGGAAGAAACTGATTGGTCTTTATGTGCCAGGTTATTAGTGTTACACTGCTTAGAGGTGGCCCACCTGTGCTTCTCTAGCGACCCTGGAACCACTGGAGATGGCTGCAGAAAGGGGAGAGTGCAGGGTGGTGGTGCTGAGGATGCCTATGCACCACCGGCACTTTCTACACTTCCACAGAGATTACATGATAGTCAGATAATAAATTAAAAAATCTGGTTTCCCTTTCCTTGATGGAAGATGTCTTGAGCTAGTAAAAATGACTGACCTACAATCTCTGAAGGACAAAGGGCTCCTCCTGGGCACTCGCAATGGCAGAGTGATGTGGCAATACAGCAGGTACCAGCGGAGAGAATAGTTACAAGCACAGCAGGGATTTCTTTGAAGAACCTCCAGAAACCACATAAGAAAAATAACTTTTTTTTTTCCTGGAAGGGAATATTCAAAGTAAAAGCAGGTCTGGACTTCATTACGTAGCTTTTGGTCACAGGTGCTACATGAATCCACCTGCTCAAGGCATTATTTTAGATATACATATTTAAAAAAAAAAATCAAAAAAAAAAATCAAGTTTTTGCCACCTCAAGGAAGAATATGCCAACCTCAACACAGCCTTGCTGCCAGAGGTGGGAACAGAAGAAACACAGGACAAAAGTAGAGAACCCTAGAAGATGTGCTGTTCGTGTTTGCATATGAGAAATAGTGGGGGAAGATGGGAGGAGCCACTTTTGTTTCTGCCCCATCCCCTCCAGCCCACACTGGCAGAGCATCCAGCACAGCCCTCACATAACCCTGCCCAGGTCTGCAACAGGGACATGACATTTGCTGCACCTTGGTCTCCTGCCTTTGTCTATAGCCGGTGCTGGAAAAGCTGCGAGCCTGGGCAATTCCAGTTCCACTGCTGCTTCCAGGGATCCTGTGCAACAGTACTGCTGAATTCGAGGAGATTACATAGAAACCTGGCAAACTGAAACAGCCCCAAGGCCTCGTGACTAAATATTCCACGGTAACAACACTTGGCACCAGAACCTCAAAAAAATCAAATATGATTGGCAAAAGCTAGTAAAGCAGAGGTAGCCCTTCAAGGTTTTGTTTGGACAAAGATTCGTAGTGGTCAAGGGCACACTTTAAAATGTACAAAATTCATACCAATATGTATCTCTTTCAAAAGATGGGTCTGAAAAGTCATAACAGATGTCAAAGGACAGATTTGGGGTTAATGAAGTAAATTACCCATCTTCCATTTAATTACTTTGAAAAAGCAAATTAAAATCAAATAATGTCCAAAAAACGACCAAAAGGCTTAATATTCTTCCCTACATGCAGGAAGAAGGCTACAACATAACTACCCAAAACACATTTTACAAAAAAAAAAAAAGGGGTACAATAAAACAATTCTGAAACATATATTCAACATTATTTGAAAACATCCTATTATGAAACAAAAGATTTCATTCATAAGCAGTGTAATGGTAAGTTGAGAATCCCTGAAAAATATCTTCTGAATCCTTGGGAAGTTGCAACACTCTGCAATAGAAGACATTGTTACTTTAACAAATCTGAAAACTTAGCACAAAGTGAAACTGGGTTAAGAAGTAAACATTTTGATGTCTAGTGAATTTTTTTGCAAGTAAACTTGTGATACCCATACCTCCATTAAAAATATTTTTAAAACCCTGCATGGGAAAAATACTACAGCAGAAAATTCTTTGCAGCTATTTACTAGAAAGTAATTTTGCAAACATTGTAAAGATCTCTGTGCTACTCAAAAATACACAGCAGTGTTCAGAAAGAATAGCTGAAAGGAACTGACACAAAACAGCAACTCAGCTTCTGTCTTGATTCTGTTTGTTTCACATAAATGAAACATCTGTGAAATTCATAGCATCCAAGCACAGAATACACATTTTTTCAGTATGACATAGCAAGGGATATTTTAAGATGCTGGAATGTCATTAATTTGTGCCCCTTAGCTCAGCAATTTGTAAATGATTAGCTCTAGAGCACCAAAACAAAGTAAAGCCTGTCTAAGCCCATTTTATCTAACTATGAGTGTTTAATTTAAACACCATTTAAGATCTAATGCCAAACTCCAGCATATATTATTTATCATAAAATTGAGAAGGACATCTGATGGCTTCCTGTAGGTACATATCATATAAGAAAAACTTCTTTATTTTTCTTTAAGCCTAAATCTTGGCCCTTTCAGTTTCCCAAGATTTCAAAGAAATACCTACATTTCTGCTAGTAACCAAGTCCGTGAGGAGCAAGTTTAGCTTGAGATGTCACTGTCAAGCATTTTCCTGTAGTGTCAATAGGAGGAGAGGGAAAGAAGAATACAACTAGGCGTAATGCTATTTAAGCATCTATTTTTCTGGTTACGAGAGAAATGGGATCCTCACAGCTTAAAAAGGAAAGCGGCTTGGACTATCAGATTCCTATTCCTGCTGGGTTTTACAGGAAACAGCAAGTCCTTGGCCCTTTTGCTCCGACACAGAAGGCTGCACGAAGGGTTACAGAGCCACGGCAGCTCTGCAGCTCTGGTCTCTAGAAAAACCCTCCACTCTGAAGAGCTTGAGAGACTCCCCCAACAGAGCTGAAAAAATGAAATTACACTGGGACAAGTGAAGACCTCCAGAATGTTTATGAATGTCTGGCTCCAGGAAAGAAGCTCTTCTGACTGCAGACACTACTTTGTGTTTGTTTGTTTTTTAAATTTCATGAAACAGAACACACCCACCTCTTCTCTTTTCATCCTGAGCAATTCATTCAAAGACAAAGCTTTGGTCTGAAGCTTAAAGTCTTCTATTTTATTTTATTTTATTTAGTTCTGGGCTAGCCTTAAAGGAGCAGTGAGAGAGGCTTAAAACTGGCTACATCATTCACCAGAAATACAAGTTTTCTCCTCTTAGGCACCCATGGAGTTCACTTGTTTCAAGCTCTTCAAGTTTGAGAAAA
This sequence comes from Melanocharis versteri, assembly GCA_013397845.1. Taxonomy (NCBI): domain Eukaryota; kingdom Metazoa; phylum Chordata; class Aves; order Passeriformes; family Melanocharitidae; genus Melanocharis; species Melanocharis versteri. Next base: position 651,007 of record VZTG01001080.1, read on the forward strand.
AAAATCTGGGCTTCAAAAATTCCTTACTTTAATTAATGACTTGCTTTAACTTGACTTCAAATTAGTTTAATCACTATGAAGGAATAGTGAAAACAAAGAGTCCAGCATCACATGATATTTTAAAATAACATCTTTAAATTGGTACTGCACAGACTGCATGGTCCCACTCCTAGCCAGCTCTCTCTGGTAGGGGTCTCTGTCCTCACAGCAGGAGGGGACAGAAGGCTTCTGTGACATCCTGTGCTCTCAACCCAAATATTTTGATCAGATAATTTTAATTCCCATGTAGAAGTGAATTGGGTGGGGGGCATAATATTTCTAGAAGTCTTCCTTACCTAAAAGGTTTCAGAAGCCAAAGGAACATACTGAGACAGAGAAATTTTGAAAAAGGATGATCCCAGATCCTCCACACCTCAACAAAAAGAAGTAGAATTTAAGCATCCAATTTCCAAATTAAAAAAAAAAAATCTAAGAGACCTCATCTTCATTTTGAAAACTTATCTGGAAGGTTTTTTAAGTCATTATTTACAAAAAAAAAAAAAA
>VZTG01001080.1:651596-665749 GCA_013397845.1 Melanocharis versteri
AAAAAAAAAAAAAAGAGGAAAGGTTACTCTGAAGCACAAACAAAAGGTAAATGTTTTTCATAACCTCAGAAAGATACTTAAAATTTACTTTCCCTGGCAACTGTTTTTATTGCCAGTTGGAAATATCTTCTCTCTATTTTGTGCTTAAAACAAAAAAATTCAAATTCACAGGCAGGCTGCTATAGCAGGTCTGAGTTGTGATGTTCTTGTTCACCTCAGCTGGGCAATTTCCTCACTCTGATGGGCGCCACTAAAGCAATCAGATTGTTTAACATCCTATGCAAATTCCTGGAGATGAATGCGCAAATCCGCCAGCACATAGACAAACAGAAATCAGCAAAATCAGCAATATGCTAATTCAGCATGATGCTGAACTTAATGCAAACATCCCTAAAGGTAATCAACCGGAGATGGGAAGCAAGACAAATCTGGGGACTGTAGCACAAGTTACAGCAGAAGGCCCACATGATGATATTCAAAATAGAAAACCCCACTCCACAGACTGTTTATGATCTGGAACAAAGAATCTTTACCTCCTCCTAAAAAGACCCAATAAAACAAAAACCCACAGAAAACCTCCTCCAGCCACGAGTACATCTTAAAGTTGTTGTGGCAGACATTCAGTACTAACCACCTTGAACCTTCTCCCCCACAAATTTAATCTCTGCAGAGTCAAACAAATATTAATAATTGAAAAGTACACAAAGTGATTTTACTAAGGGGGTAATTAGCAACTTCATTTCAGTTTAGCAGCTGATTTTGAGTTGGCATTAAACCAACAGGAGCTTAAAAGAACCTATTACATGGGTAAGTTTCTGAATAACCTTGTGAGTTACTTGCTGCAGTTTGATGTGGCCCTCAGACTTCAAAGGCTCCTTTCATAAGAAAACAGGACAAAGGCAGAGTGGTCTTTATCGTAATTTATGGTAAATAAGAGACAAATCCTCTACACACTAGAAAGCTGATGCAAGGAAAAGACTGAGCTTTGCATGAGCTTCACCAATGTTTTAGGAGCCCTAAATTATCCAGTAGTTTTTTGATTAGATGATGCCGGTAATTTGGAAAGGCAACAGCAAATAGTCTAGGAGCACAGAAGCACACAGAAAAAAAGCTTCTGCTACTTTGCTATCAGCAGATGTTTGTGAGGACCCATCACCAGACCGCAGCGGAGCACGTGCCCAAGCATTTCCTGACACCTTAGGTGAACAAACCAGAGCCTCCCATCCTGGGCACACACAGCTCAAACTCCTGTAGTTTTCTACTGCTCAGCCTTAGTGATTGCCACCACCCTAGCCATGGATATACAGGCAGAACTGACGATCCCTGGCATCTGCGTCTAGAGGAATTCCATGTTAAAGTCTTAGCACCAAATACACACGCTGCTGACAATTAGGCCATGTAAAAACATAAGGATCACCCCCTTACCAGAATTCACTGGCGGAAAACCAGCAAGGACATACAGCTTAAAGTTAACATAGTGTGAAATGAGAAGTACAAACCCTTAAGTGGAAAACTGCCAAATGTAATTTTCACAATTACCATTTAATTTAAGAAGCAGATCAAAAGGAGCACATCATTTACATTTTCAAACATTAAGTTTTAAAGATCAAAGACCTCTAGTATTTCCAGACTGCATATATGTGAGTAACTTGGTTTGAGTAATGAATCTATGCAGAGGGAGAACATGAGCTGCTCATTTGCTCTATGCAGCAGTTTCCCCATCGTCTGAGACTGCAGCATGTGGTATCTGCAACAAGCATCATCAGCAAGCTCCCATTGACACTAAATATGAATAGAAGCAAGGGGGTTTAAGGCCTAAAATAGCATTATACCAGTTTTCTGACTGCTGGAGAACTCTCTCCCTGAAACTAGCCATTGCTTCAGAGAATTTTTCACAACTGCAGCTATGACTTAACAGTACTTATGCAATGTTCCACAGGTCATTAAAGATTCCACATTACCAAAACTGTGTTTTTGTGACAGTGCTGTAGCCTAATTATGCTAAAAAGTTAAATAGAGAGAAGTGCACTATGCAAATATTCCAAAACACATCAGTTTAATTCCACGAGATCCAAGAGATGAAATAATAACAGCAGAGGCAAAGTTTTAGTGACCCCTGGGACCTACTGCAACAGATCCTGGTCAAATTCAGCGTAAAGTAGAAAGTGTCTTGGAACTTATATCCAGGAAACAATTGAACTTCTAGTTCATACTGAAACCTCATGCCTACTTCTAAGCACCTCCCAAAAACACACAGCTCAGAATTCAATATTAAAACCAGATTTTTCTTAGCAGAAAACAAGAGAGCATCATTACCATAAAACCTATGCTAAAAAAAAGACATGATCGTTTAAACTGAGCCAGTAAACAGGAGCTGTTTGTGGAAGTTGAGAAGATGACCAAAACTCCCCTTACTAAGTTGAGGAACACGACACTACCACGCGTGTAATGGGCAGCTGTGTTCAGTACTCGATTGCTGGTGTTAACAATACATTCAAACCCTAAAGTCTTCCTTACTGTACACAAAGATGCTCAATACACCACACTATCAGAGTGGTCCCAGGCATGGGATGGATTTTTATCTCCATGTCCCTTATGTTCCTATTTCCCTTCCAAATCCCAGGATTAAAACTACTTTGAAAGTAGACAGGAGGGGATATATAATAGTAACATTTACACAGGGACTTTAATTCTTATAATATGGCATTAACATCTAATAAAGGAAAGAAAAGGGCATATGAAATCCACAAATCTCTAAACATGAGAGGGTTTAAAGCAGCTTTCCCAAGAATAGCTTTTCCAACAGACCCTTCTCATGGTAAGGATGATGCATTCTCTAAGACTATAAAGCTCTTGAAAAGATGAACAGTCGTTGTATTTTTACAATAGTTGAGGCACCTATGTACTATTACTTTGGTAAACAGGTTTTCCTGACAGATAAAAGCAAGTTACACTGAAGCAAGTTTCATACTTCAAATCTTCTCTCGCAAAACATTAAAAAAAGTGAGCAAGATCCAGGCTCTTTAGATGAAGAGAACAATGAGCTATGTCTGGCTGCAATTAATGCATAGCAACCTAATCTCAAAGGATATTTATACTGCATAATGCTGTGGGTATTCTTGCCAGACCTATACTGGCTCACATGGACTTCTGTGTGACAGCAGCCACGCTGCTTCCAATTCCCAGCCTACATCAGGTAGGCAGACACAGTCAAAGCACTTAGAAGCCTTAATCTGCATCTCTGTCAAAAATTAAAACCATTGCATGCAACCTAAGCAATATTATATGCATTGATAGATTAAAAAATTGGTAAAATTGGTGCACTTCACATCTGCCTCCACTAGCAGTCCGCAGTCCCTGCCCAGATGGGAATACATATCTCCTGCCTCCAGGAAAAAAGAAAAAAAAAGACACATACACTACTTTACTTGAGTGTAGAAACACTGAGGTTGAGCTGAGAAGAACCTGGTGATCCAGATTTCATCTCCACATCCTGCCCCCAGGAGCAGTGTGTGTTCAGCTGAGTATGCACACTTGTTTTCATATCACTTGTTCCCATACTCCAGAACAGTGCAAAAATAAAGGTAAGACATGGCCAAGCTACAGCCACAGCACAGCTGGGTTAGAGATAACACTCTAAGGAAACAAAAAAAAATTAAAGGAAGGTAAGGAAGGCTGGCGTACCTTTAAAAACAGCCGAGACGCACCAACATCCTTTCCACATTTCATTTCCCGTATCAGAAAGATAGCGTGACAGAGATATCTTCTACTGCCACAGAGACATCCTCCTCTATCCTACCTCCTCCGCTGATCACAGAGGGAAGAGAAAACAATCAGATGAGTCACCACTGGAAATCTGCACGGCTGGATCGCATCTAACCCATCAATGCACCAGACACAGGAAACCGAATTACTGCCAGCTTCCCGGCCACATCTGCCGAGATTCTGGGAGCTGCTGCCCCGGCCTTCCACTTCATTGCCACGGCCAGGCTGTATGGGCCTTGCAAGAGACCTGCCTGCATGCAAACAACAAACCCCGTTGCTGAAATGTGCATGAAAAGTATTTTGTGTTCTGACAAAATTAACCATTACGCTGAGAACCACACAAGATTTAATAGTATTATCCTTAACTCTGGTATATCTAAATAAGTCTGGGAAAGAACGTTCACCTTTTTACTATAATTTCCAAAGGAACAGAGATTTCACAAGGAAAGATCAAAGATTCCACCAGAAAATGGAATGACACAAGATTTTAGTTGCCACAGTAAAGAAAAAAACCAATTTTAGAAATTCTTAGCTGCAGAGGTAAGAAAGAGAAGAAAACAAAAAAGGAACCATAAGCATGAACATATAAGCATTTTTCAGTCAGGTCTAACAATAGACTTCCATGTCCCATGGTAAGTAAAGCAGATGAGATACTAATTTTAAAATACGTAAGTGAAAAAATTAAAATAAATGTAGTAACACATTCAGAAATTTAGAAGAGTCTGAGACTGCATTCCCCCAATCTTTTAAATGGCTAAATGCAAAACAAATGCAAAAAACCACAAAACGACAGATTTTAAAAGGTGGCACATTCTATGAAATTTCACAATTTAAATACTTACAAGGTAAGAAATTAATGAAGGAAAAAGCAGTTATTTACAAATAACTTTAGGTGCACATTTCTCCTCGTCCCTTTCCAAGCCTCTCTTCTCTGTCATTTCTTCAGAGCACACAGCTCCCAGCCCTATCCACTGACACCTGACATGCAGACCTTCCTGGAGTCTGAGATCCCTTTGCCAGACCTACCCCAAAGTCACAGAGGGCTTTGGGATTTTATCAGACACATGAAAGCTAGGTCATTAGTGAGCAACCCAGTCTGTGCATTTTAATGGGGATTTGTCTTTGAAAAATTCATCCACACGTAAGACTTTTGGTTGTGAAGCAATACCCTCTTGAATAATCATCGAGTTGATGTTTATTATATCAGGGATTTTTTTTGCCTCTACAGCATCAGGCAAATGTCTGTGAAAGATATCCATCTGTACCTGGAGCTCACACCTTCATCCTCACTTCATTTCCATTCAGTCTGAATAAGATCAACTACGAGCAACCTTTTTATTGAATGTTGAGAACTCACAATGAGCATGCCCATCTGACACTAAAAAAACCAAACCAAAACAAAAAAACCAAAACCACCCCCCCATACATACATATGCACAAAGGTGAGACCCCTGTGGTTAAGATAGTCAATGTCACTTTGTTACAACCCCTTATATTTGCAAAAGAACCTGCAACCAAATGTCTGGCCCTATTTCATTTAGGATTACATTTTCAGGTGCATCAAGTGTAGTGGCACTGTTTAGGCAAACAGAGCATAGTGACACAAGGAAGAAAAGGTTTTTCCTAGAGCAAAAATGCAGTAATGCCTTTGTCCTCTGCTTCACCTAATCTTAAATAGTTTCCAAAGAAGCATTTCAAGGCAGTGCAACAGGTAATGCTACAAAACTCCTCCAATGCTGTAGTGTCAAACCTGGATCTTTATTTTTTCCTTCTCCACAACCACTTTGATATCTGGCTTCACAGAATCATTAAAGTTGGAAAAGATCTTTAAAGATCATCAAGTCTAACATTCTGCTTCCTTCAATGTCAAACAGCTTCTAACTAATAGAAATAGGATACTTACGTCATATTTTTGGAGGCATCAGCAACTGACACAGTACTGCCTTGACTGACCCAGGCTATGTGGTTACCACTGGCAGAAAAACTTGACACTGTGCACCCATCTGCCACTTCCAGCACCCCCAAATTCTGACACCAGCTGCACAAAAGGCATGTTGGAGCCCCATGGTGTACTGGCTGGTTTTTCATCCACTTCCTTAAAGTAAGCAGAAAAAACACCCCACACTTGCTTCTGTTCTTCATCACATCTTGCTTTATTAGCTGACACAGCCATTTGACCACACAGAAAATCTCAGATCAAACTGCGCATGCTAGACTTCTTAATTCCTTCCTGAAGGAAAAAGTAATAAATAAATAACAAATAGCAGGGTCAATAAAGCAATCCCAGGAAAGAATTTACAAATAACACTGGAAATTGGTTTTGGGATGAGATTGCCTCTGTGAAGGGCAGGTGACGATGACTGCAGAACTTCTGGGCAAGATACTCCAATACCTCTGGAGGACCATCTCCCAGCACCTCTGGAGGACCATCTCCCAGCCAACACAGCCTCACTGAGCCACAGGGACTGCTTCTTCCATAGTAGAAGTCAGTGTATAAGCATACCAAATACTTTCAAATGCTTTGGCTCAGAAACTCCTGGCAGAGTTTCTATTTAAAACAGCTCCAATTGTATTTATAAGCCTTATGAAATTCATCCTGAAGAAGTTATTTATGGCTAGAAGCCAGCCTCCCTAATCCAGGTGTCTAGCTTATACCTCGACCCTAGGCACCTAGCAAACAGATCCTGAGTCATGTAAGGAAGAGAGCTGGGCAATGAGCAGAAGCAGGTGACTTGAGAAACCTCCAGGGAAGAGATGGCTTATCTGAGTTCAGGTGTCTGCCTCTCTTCATCCTACGAGTCAGCTGCAGCCCAACAGCAAGCTGCTGACAAAAAGCCACCTCCACCAACACCACCTCTTCCCTGGCTGGAATGCTGGTACCCATCTTGCCTTTCAGGAGCCAAGCAAACACTAAATACAACAAAACAGGCTGATTTTCCCCTGAACCAACTCACCAGAGCATCAGACAAACACCACTGCCACAGCAAAGGGAGGCAGGGGAAGCACAGGCCAAGAACAGGAGTTTCAATGACACCTTGTTGGGATAACATCTGAGCACTAACACAAAACCACATTGTTGTGGGATCTACTGTAGGAGGACAGCTTGGCCCAAACAACAGATTTCACTGTTTGTGCTAGCTGAACTGATCTCAGCTGCGCTAACTCCTTTAAAGCTGTGATACATTACAAGGATTTTGACTTTTTCGGCCAACACAGTAATAACTATTTCCCAAAGTTAGTATATTGTGTTCTTTTCTAATAGTAACAACTGAAAGCTGAATCACATCCAGAAACAAAACTGCGAACTTTCACATGAGCTGGTACCAAAAAAATGTGCCAACATTTGCACAACGTGTGCCAACACTGGCAAAAAAATATAAAGCAAGTCTTATAATCTTCATGCCCTTCTAAGATAATCCCAGATGTTTTGTACCATGAATGGAAAACACTGTTGAAATTAGGTTTCTCTATTCAATAGAACACAAATAGAAGTTTTACAGCTAAGTATCCAATTGGAAGCTAGCACGCTGTGAGTCAGATCCATACATCTTTCTTTTCATTGGAAAAATAAAAAATTAGCACTAATAATAAACACTAAATTCACAACATCTTGCAGAAACTCACAGCATGAAGAACCACAAAACTTATTTTAAAGTAGCTTATTCACTACATTCCTTTAAAGTTAGATTTTCACTTGGATTGACAGTATTCAGAAATGTGAAAAGCAGCAAAACCAAATCACTCCTCCCAAGATAATTTGGATAATAAGTGAGGTGTGTCAAGCACACCTTAGACCAGCAGAAGCATTTCTAGTACACTGGGTCTGAGAGCACATGCTGTTTTTCATTAAACTGCTGTAGCTGGAAAGCCCGTTTAGAAAACGATAGTTAAGAGTTGTATTAGTCTTGTTAAATAGAAAAGGTCGGGGTTTGTTTTGTTTTTAAAAAATGTCCTGCAGGAGTGGATAAAGGAACTTGAAAGTGGAGGAGTGGTAGGTACAAGAAACAGCTGGAATGTATCTGGTTCTTACAACACAATAAAACCTAAGTGTTTTCCAAAGCTCAGCAAGGTCACCGTCTAATGTAATATGCAGAAGTGCTCATTAAAAACTTAAAAATTTGGATCAAAAAAAGTGCCTGACAAAGAAAAGGTGCTAAAAGTGAGTCCATAGTAGTAGGGAGGAGGGGGCAAAGCATGCTAAACATGGAAATCATTATCATCTCACCTTCTCCCTAAACTATGGGCAGAAAAAAATGCATGACCTCACGAAACTGCAGAAAGGATCGGAACACAGTTCAAAAAACAAACAAACAAAAAGACAGAAGGACAAAAGTAATGCCACAACTAACTCTAGTTACTAACCACAAAATATAGACCGGAAGAAAACAAAAGCCTGGTCAGAATTGTCTGTAGTTCCCCTTAAGCTGCAATGCATTTCCCCAGTATAGAAGACATACCAGCTTCTATAGTCAACAAGTTAATTCTTTCTCAAAGTGCCTGCAGATGCTGCTTTCATGCAAAATTTTAAAACTATGCTCAAAACTACAAAGAGAAACTTCATAAAGGAAACTACATTGTGAACTCAGCTCAAAGCTATGCATGCCCATCACACAGGACTATGTGAAGACAGACTTTTGATTATCCCTGAGAATTTCCAAATATACACTTGAAAATATATAAACTCACCTTGCAGAAACCAGGAAATAGATTTTACTCTCAAGCAAAAATTAGTCCCATTTTTCTTTCAAACATATTACAGATACCTTCCCTGAGGTCCAGAAGCAAGGGGACAAATTAACACAGAAATAATGTTCAGCCAGATCAAACGGTATTACTGCCACCCTCTCCCTCTAACACATTGTTGCTAGCCCTATTACATGGCATTTTACCACACCACTTTCATAGTCTGCAGGCAATGAAGAGAACATTATTTCTAGGATTAAAATTCCCACAGTATTTACTTCACAACATGTACATTTATACATCAATTAATATTTATATATCAACTGCATACGCTTAGATTTATTCCATGAAATGCTCATTGCCAAGAACATACACACAGTAATAAAACACTGATGCATCCACCTAAAGCAGGGTTAAATACACCCCTTATGTAAACATAAGCCAGGACTTTGGCAGCTGTGCTATAAGAAGTTCTCCAGAAACCAGCCCACCCAGGTTTTATGACTTGACGGAATTACCCAGTATTAAACATGGTTTAGGGAACAGAATATATAGATTTTCCCTTTCATTCACACATCTTTCATTCTGGCACTATTCAGGATATTGACTGGCTCTCTACAGACTATCCAAGAATATGTTACCCAGAACTAAGATTTTTTTTTATCATAATGATTAGTTCAGCTTAAATAAAGATACCTACAAGAAGAGGACTTGAACAGTGAAATAAGTCTTCTATCTCTACAGTTATTCTTCCCATACCAGACTGTATGCATTAGATTCATGCTTGGGGGAGAAACAAAACAAAATAATCACTGAGGTAAGCTCTCTATGCAAATACAGGGAAAACATCACTGCTAGACCTCTTGCTGCATTTGTAGAAGCCATAAAAATATACAGTAGAAATGCGGACTTCGAACAGCTTCAAAAAAAAAGAAACATTTGGTGACCACATGTCAGAGACCATTGCCTGGATTTGATTGCTGTACTGTTGGTCCAAACCAAAAGATTTCAATAAGTTGTCCTGGTTCTCAAGTTTTATCCTCAAGCAGACTCTTTCTACCAAGCTGCTTTGCAAATCTGCTTTTTCAATCTTCTGAGCAGGTTTGAGAGGGTGGGGGCAGGGAGCACACACATATATACACAAATTTGTTTTCTCCGGGAAAAAGAAGAAAAAAAAGGCCCCAAATAATTTTCCAACATCCACTGCAATGCAATAATGCATGCAGTTGTCAATACAAAACAGCATTCAAAATAATTAGGTAATTTCACTACATATTTAATGGTCATGACAGACAGGAGCAGCAGAGGTATCTTTAGTTGCCATCCAGATAAGCTAGGCTTTCTTCTGCTAACACTGTCTATTAGAAATTATAAAAACCTTCTCTTGATATAGAAATCCTCATGGTGCAACACCTCTCTCCATCATTGCTGGGTAGTGTTAGCACCAGGAAGAACTTCTGCTGCAGTGTCCCTGCGTGAGGAACAATTCTAGGATTCCAGGGTCCTGATTCTGACGCTCTCAAAACACTCTGATAAAATTAGTAGCTCTCAGAACAACTGACTCTATCAGAGTTATGAGAGAAAGAAATTCAGCTCACAAGAAGAGCTGTAATAATTTGCAATATTAATAGTTACTTGGCTGAGCACCTATTTTTCACTTCAGTGGATTTGTTGAAGTTGCTCCACATGCTTTCCTACAGCTTTGCTGCTTCACTCCAACAATTCATTCAGGCACACGCTTGCTGGCCACCCTCCCGCAGACTGGATCTGTACATTTGACTACTTCAGGGGGAAAAAAAATTCAAGCGTTATTTGCCTCAAGGCACTTTAACTAAAGATTTACAGACTTTGTGGGTCAGGTTTCAGGTTGCTTTAGCAAACAATTTCAAAACATAGACATTTACCAGAAGATTGGAATTCATTTAAAACACAGAAGAAGAATCAAAGGCTGAGAAATTTTACAAGAAAACAGCACACACTTCTTTCCTCGAGCTCTTCAAGGGGCATCACTCCTAAAACAGTGAAGCATGTGTTGGGAGAGAGGGACTGTGTCTCCCCTTCATTCACAAGCGTGAACTTCATGGTGGACTGCAGAAAGGGGGAGGCAGACTGCCCTCCCACATCTTGAGGCAGGAAAACAGACTCGGCAGTCTGGGATATTTAATAGCTGAGGGAAGAATGCTTTGGTTTGGAGGAACAGCTTTTGGCTTGCTTAAGTTATAATATGGAACAGAACACAGTAAAACAATTTTAACCCAGCTATTTCTAGCTTTGGCAAACAAGCTCTGCCTTTCATAGAGTGAGAGAAAATCCTGAGCTGGAAGGGACCCACAAGGATTGAGTCCCACTCCTGACCCTGCACAGGACAGCCTCAAGCGTCACACCATGTGCCTGAGAGTATTGTCCCAACGTTTCCTGAACTCTGCCAAGCTTGGTGCTGTGACCACTTCCCTGGGGAGCCTGTTCCAGTGTCCAATCACCTTTGGGTGAAGAACCTTTTCCTGATATCCAGCTCAACCCCTCCCGACACAACTTCACGCTATTCTCTGGGGTCCCATCACTGGTCACTAGAGAGAAATCAGTGCCTGCCCTCCATTTCCCCTCATGAGGAAGTTGTAGACTGTGATGAGGTCTCTCCTTGGTCTTTTCTTCTTTGAGAAACTATTTCCAAGTTGTGGTATTCCAGTGTTTTTTTCTCAGCATGCACCATCTGCCCAGCTGAGGTGCCAAGTGAAGGCTGGGCTTCGTGTGAGTTTGATCAGCACCACTTGCTCCAGGCAGGGCTCAGAAAGTGCCAAAAGTGTCAGATGCCAGAAGCCAGCACCACTAACCAGTGCTGGTTTCTGTAGAAACGACACCTGAGAAGAGCTTGAGTTTTGCACAGAAAACGACCATTCTTTCCCCCAAAGAAGTAGACATCCTCCACAGGCAGCTCCCTCAGTGACTCCAACTCGTGTAACTGAGACAAGCAACATCCTCTCCCAGTTCACAACACATGAAACACAAGAGGTTGGGGACCACACTTTAAGAGGTCTTTGCACTTTGAAGACTACAGACCTTCCTTGTCTGCGTTACCATAAACTGTGCCTCAGCATGAGCCTGAATTAAAGAACAAAGTCTTTCTTTAAGTAACACCAGATATCAAATGCAATTTTTTGTTGTAATTATTCTTAATCAAGCTCTTGTGCTTTTTAGGTTTGGGTTGCTTGGAGATTTTGGTTGCGGGGGGCAGGGGAGCTTGGGGTTTATTTGGTTTTGGGTTTTTTTTTTTGTTGGTTTGGGTTGGTTTTTTTTTGTAGCATAAGAATTAGGAACGAATATTTGAGCTCCCATGAGCCAATGGCTGCCCTACAGCATGGAGAATTCAGCTGGGAACAGGCAGAAATGGAACCTGACCAGGACAGAGTTTTCTCTCACCAAAACCTTCTAAAACATATGGGGTAAATTTTTTTGCTGGTTTTGGGATATTTTTTGCTCCTCTTGAGATCTGAAAAATACAGCTGCTCGTGCCTGTTACTAAAGAGCCCTCAGCTTCAAGGTTGGAGGACTTTTTTTTAAGTCTCAGAGTCCAAAGAGTTCTCGATTGAAATACAGAAATATGTTAACACAGCTTTCATTAGCAAAAGGGAAGGAGTAACAGTTTACAAAGAGATTTTGGCTTGTTCCTTTAAATACATAGTAGCTAGTGTCTCTATGCTTTTATCTTCCTCTAATGTTAGGGAGAAGCTGGTACACAAAACCTTACCAAAACATCAGAAGTTCAAGTTCATAAATATTTGGAAATCTGCCTCATTTTCAAAACTAATTGTTTAATCATTAGGACTCACCAAGTCTCACTCTCAATCATGTATACACCACTTTGTTTCACCAAGACTAACAAAACCTTGGGACATGTCTCATTATCTTAAAAATACCATTTCTCTTCCATACAACAACGGAAATGGTTAGTCTTGGCTTTTTAATCCATCTGGATGTTAAGAGCAGAGAAACACAACGGTTCTTCTGAAACACAAACCTCATTTCATAGGGAAAAAATATTTACATTTTCCTTTAACATTATGGAATTCCTAGCATCCTGTTTATCAATACCTTAAGGTTTGCAAGTTCCTCGCTTTACAATAAAATGTTTCTCCAATGGGTAAGTTTAAAAGTTACTTTAAAATGAGAACAGCTTTCACATATCAAAGGATAGCCACGGAAATTAGATTGGGCAGGGGGGAAGCTGAGCATATGTTTTTTCCCCCCATGCAACCAGTGCACACTTCACACTCACATCACTTTGCTAGTGCTCCCACATGCTACTGGCAGGCAAAGACACAAAACCTTTTGTAGGAATGGTACAGCCAGCCAGTATCATATGAAATCGAATAATAATTAAAACAAATCCCCAAACTCTTAAAATAGGATTTTCAAAGACAACATTATATCACCTTAATGAAGCTATTTAAAGTAAGCTTTGCCAATTTAAAGAAAGCACTGCAAGAAAGGTATATGTGAGAGAGGAATGCTTTAATTACCTAAATTCACAGCTAGCTGTTACAAAATTGACACATGAGGAAGCCAGGACTACTGTAATTACCTACATTCACAGAGGACACAAAACTGACACTTGTGGAGGTCATTTGTTACACCCTTGCCTTTGGTACTCTCAGTTCAACATTCTCAATAGATTTTAAGCACTAGATGTCATTGTTTTACAAAGGAAACAAAGAAACCTGAACTCAGGTCTTGACAAGCTTAAAAAGATGAGGGGTAAAAAGTAACAAACACCGTTTTTTGAATATTCCCTCTTTCAAGAGTTACTGCGATACTGGTTCTGACAACATAAAGTTTCATCTTGAGTAACTAAGCACAAAGAAATAAGCTTAGTATTTTAAAATACATCCAAACCAGCACTCTAAAGCTCCTCTTCAAAAGCACACCACGACTCTAAGGGAGGCTGTTCAGTATTTCTAACATTTCTCAACTTGCACGCCATCAGCCTCGCTCTCTCAGCCGAGGCTGCCCCGATCACACTCAGGTACACCCAGGAACAACCTCCCTCCCCACGCTTTAGCACGTACGGCACAGGTGTGACCCGGGGTAACGATACAGAAACACGGATATTTACGTCAAGCGCTATGTGCTGTCAGACAATCATGTTTAAAAATAGGAGAGAAGAAAATGAGTGTTAATTTCAGGTTGCTCTCTATCCTGAACTCTTTCGAGACAGGAAGGAGTGTCTTTAATTCAGACTGTCTCGGAGCAAGCGCTACAGAAGTAATTTACAAGACGGCAAGAAATTATAAGCCTTAATGACAGGAGAGCAACCGAGCCAGCCTTTAATTTGGATTGCGAGGAGGGGGCGGTGGCGATACTGCACAGACAGATCTCTGCAAGTTGCCACGATACTTTCTAAAAATAGCAGTCCGCAGCTGCCGACAAAGAAGCAAAGTTTGGGGCCGCGTCCCTGGAGCCGCTGCCGGGCGGCGGGGCAGCCCCGCGGGAGCGCTCCGCCGTGCGGGGGCTGCGGCGGGACCCCGGCCTCGGGCGGGCACCGGGAGCACCGCGGGGCTGCACCCAGCACGACCGAGAGACGCCTCACCTCCAGCCAGCGCCGGGCTTCGGCGAACGCCGCCTGGAAGTCGCACTCCGCGTCCTCTCTGCCGTCCATGGCCAGCAGCGAGCGGCGGCCGGTGCTCGGCGGGGCGGGGGCGCGGGAGCGG
>VZTG01001080.1:665789-712408 GCA_013397845.1 Melanocharis versteri
CAGCCGGCGCCGCGGTCCCGGGGAAGCGGCTCCACGCCCTGCAGCGTTGTCCTGTTTGGGGACGAAGTTAGGAGCCTTTTCCACAGCTACGGGAGACATGAGAGATCCACGCTTTGTTTTGAGCGCTTTTCGTACAAAGTGAGGCGGAGGTGCCAGGCTGAGCTGGAGCCGCAGGGCTCGGCTTCCATGCTTCGCTCCCCAGCCCCGCTGGCCTCAACTCTGGTTTAGCTCACGGTACCCACACTAGTGCCCACTGCTGTGGCTCATTCGTGTCCCTGTCCCCGGCACACTGCAACAGACTTTTTGCGACTCTTCCACCCCACGCGCTATCCCAGGCTCGGAGCTAAAGCCCGATCTCAGTACGGCTTGACCCTGGGCCTGGGTGGGAGCTGCGCTGAGCTCTGCCCGCTGCGGTGACCGCAAACGTGGGGCAGGTTGGGACCATGCTGTGCTGCAGCGAAGGGGCATCCACCCTGGCCGAAGCACGGGAGCGAGGAGCGAGATGGTTTGCTGGATGAACACAGTGAAATCCTTTCTTCCGATACAGGGGTGGACATGTACTAAGCAGAAAAGTTAAATATCAGGGAAAAGAGCCATTTTCTGTAATACTAATCCACAGCATTAGGTTGTGGGGTTTTGGCTCTGGTTTGTTTGGGATTTTTGGAGTACTAGATTTCACTTTGACATTTTATTTAAGCTCTCTACACCTACCTGAAAGGAGGCTGTGGCGAGGTGGAACTCAGTCTCTTCTCCTAGGTAACATGCAACAGGGCAAGAGGAAATGGCCTCAAGTTGCACCAGGGGAGGTTTAGATTGGATATAAGGAAAAATTTCTTCAATGAAAGCATGGTCAGGCATTGGCACAAGCAGCCCAGGGATGTAGGGGAATCACCATCCCTGCAAGTGTTCAAAATGCGTGGATGTGGTACCTGGGGACAGGGTTTAGCGGTGAATATGGCAATGTTATTCTAACAATTGCGCTCAATGATCTTAGAGGTCTTTTCCAACCTTCACGATTCTATGATCTTTTCCTACTTGAACTTCTTGTAGTATTTTTTCTTTCCATGACTTCTCTGTAAGTAAAACTGAGTTGCTGCACACATCTTTTGCTTTTATAGCCCATGGCAGAACATACGTAATTTTTGAAGGACTACTGAGAAAGGATAACTTAAAATTTGTACTACACACAAATTCACTTCTCCTGAGATATTTACTTGGGAGCACATCTTACTTCTGCTTAACAAAAAACCTTAGAACAGGGAAGAAGAATTTAAAGAGATCAACATACCAAGAAGCTATTAGCCATCAGTTTCTGCAGTATATGGAAATCAGTGTTGCTGGTGTTACACACAGGAGGGAAAACGCAGTGACTCTGGCTGAAATAAGTTCCACGGGAGATGTTTGACATTTATTAAAGTTACAAATGCATAGGAGTTACGTAGTTAGCTCCCCACCATGGTATGATTTGAGACATCTATGCTATAGAGCCAGCAAGGAACAATATGATAACCAAAGCTGTAATTTTAAAGTTTTTTTCTTACCCTTTCTTCCTGTTCCAAGCCAGATCAGCCACAAGACCAAATACAAATGAAGGATCTGCATTTTCCTTGAGTGGGAAGCCTGAACATCAGAAAACAACCCTCTCATCTCACTATTTAACATCCATGATTACAAAGGTTAAAAATGTCTAAATAAAGCATGTATCAGCTGCTGCTGCTGGCTGACATCAGTTTGCATTACCTGAGGTTACCAAACATTTTTCTGAAAAACTACAGCAGCCTTTCTCCAGTTTTTAAGGTCTTTCACTTCATCTAAAATTACAGTGCTTGTTCCTAAGTAGGAGAAAGTAACTAAGAACTCTATAAAACAGGCTTCAAAAGAGGTCGTGTTAAAAAAAAAAATTCTCATTTCTCACTTATTTCTGGTTGCTTTATTTTACTTCATGACAAATCAAATCACTTTTCTTACAAATGATGTGTTTAATGTTTTAGATCAAGTAATTCAAGTAATTTGAGTAATCATGTAATTTGATTAAGTGTTTAAGCAGACTGCACGGATCACAGCAACTTTCAAGTCAAAGTTATTCACAAGGTAAAAAAAAGTTCCAGCATGTAAATTCTCGAAGTGAATTTTAAATCAACTGTCACAGATAAATTATCTATGTAAGCCTGAGCAACGAAAATAGTTTTATTATTCCTTTGCACTAACAATATAAGTCACCAGAGTCCTAGATCAGAGAAAGATTACATATACCAGATATGACTAATTATTGCTGTCAAAAGTAGCAAACATAATATTGTTCTACTTGAAAAAAATAAACCCTTTCAATGTGTGTGCTCCTAGGGATAAGTCAAGCAACAGTTTACGTCATATTCTTTTCAAGGGGAGTTCTACAAATATTTGAGACAATAATATTTTCTACCAAGGCAGGCTGCTTCTTTTAAGGAAAGACCATATTTATTTTGTAAATGTGGGCTGTTAAGTGTCTTTATTTTCCGAAACATACATTTCAATGTTAGAAAACCATTTTCTTCTTCTTCCCTTAACTGAATCATGGAGCCGTGATTGAAAGGGGGTTGTACTGGTTATTAAATTCTTATGATTTCTTAACAAAATGTCTGTAAATAACATGGGAAAACTTGCACCAATATACTTAATAGAGCTTGAACAATCCTGAGTGCTTAATAGCACACCAGCTCCACTCAGCTAAAATTAATGTAAGCGTGGAGCATGCATCATCTCTTCACTCCTACACACTCCACTTCCATAAGACAGTGTGTACAGCTGGCCCAGACTGCAGAGGCTGAAGAGGGATTTCCTGGCACTGCGTGCCCGTGGCCAAGCCGTGCTCCTCCACACAAAGGTGTCCAGGCTCTGGCAGGGCTGCACAAGTTAGAAGATACAGTGTTATCTTCCCACGGAGCTTGAACTAATAAGCAGAGATGGTGCAGCTCAGGCGATGACACAGACATTGGGGCATCGCAGAGCTGAAAGCACCACGGGGTCTGCAGGGCTTACCAGCCTCTAACCAGGACCTCGCTCGACTTCACAAGTCAGCCAAGTGCTCATACCTCACTTCTTCTATCCATGTTATACAGGTTCTGTCAACGACAAAGATATTCCAGCAGCTTGTGGATCCCTTTACTTCCTGTGCTCCTCAAGACAGTCCCCAAAGCCTGTGCCAGAGTGTGGTCTCACAAGATCTGGAGAGCTGTTACACTGTACATGTCGGGTGAGATGGATTTCTGCAGTGCAGTCTTTCAGTTTCTAGCAAGGGACTACGCAGTGAGCAGATACAGTTCAGCATAAAAACTGGGGCATTGCTCTTCCTTTGGCATCTCAAAGCAGTGCTCACTAAAATGTACCATCTTACATATTGATAAACCAGAAGTTAACACTGGAAATAAAACAAAAGAGGGAAATCTTACCTTGCAGAACAACCAATTTGAAGACTATGTAGAAGATGCTAAGTAGAAATACAATATTGCCAAAATACTAAGAATTCTTATAAAGTTTTTACTAAAGATTCAAGATGTATTTTTCAGCGTGACCACAGAAAATCCCATCCCAAATGTACTATTCTAACCTTATTATCCTTTGTCCTGAATTTGTCTAACCAGTCCTCGTACTCAACAAGGAGCTCTACTTCTGAAGGGATTTTGCAATAAACAGCTGCACAAAACCACAGACACAACATTTATTACTTAAACCCACTGAATTGTTCTGAACGTTGGAGAGCATACATGGTGAGACCATTTCCCTAGAGCAGACAATTGATGTAGCTCGTTTAACAGCTTTGAACTGCACTTCCTCTCTTTCCTCACCCTCCTCCCTATCCTAAAAGGGCCTTATCTATATTAACTATGGCTTACTTGAAAGGTAATGCTCCAAGTTACCATTGGCTTAAAACATGCAATATCTCAATTCAATGGTGACCACCTTTATTTGATTTTTCTGGTATTAGCAAGAAGACAACACAGCTGGGTTTGTTACTAAAGCTTCTGATTTTTATTTAAAAGCAAATTTTAGGGCTTTACTAATGAGCACAGCAACATAAAGCAAGTCTTGATACTGCATTTTATTGGGGTGAAAAAGCAAAATCTTCAAAAATTGAAGCTCGTTAGTGTCATTCTTCTCCCTCGCTTTTCCAACCAGCTCACTTATAGAAACCAGACTGTTGTTACTGGACTCTCCAGGTGACATGTTTGAGACAGACACTCCAACTTTTTCTTTAGAGTGCAAGAGATGTTCTTAAGTGATAAGACACACTCCCAGGGCTCTTTCTTTTCTATAAAGAAGGAAAACTCTGCCAGACTGCTTCTGGCATAACCCCATTCATTTTTCCTGCAATGACAATTGATAGAGAATGAAAGCGCCTTCTGGGACACAGAGGGTTCAGTTTCCTTTGGCAGCAGGTTTGATTGGAAGCAAACCTAAATTATTCCACTTCAAAGGAGTGTATAAGGAACATTTTTCTGGAATGTCAAAAACATGCACATTAACCCAAACCAACCTTCACAAGAATCCTGAAGTGTTAAGACTGCTTAGCTAAAAAAACAAACCCAAACCCAAAACCGAACAAGAAAACCAAACCCAAAACAACCACAGTGTTACTAATTCAGGTATAGAAATTGGTCAACAGTAGTTTAAGATCAGTGGGTGGCGTGGGAGGGATGGCACAGGGGAAGGGTATCACATAGCATTCAGTAATGCTACCCGACAAACTTACAACAGATATTCCTACAGGGGAGAAAAGTATGTGACTATCATGGCTACCTTAAAATCTCCAGTCTGTTTCTGTTGTTGCTAAACAAAACTTCATTACAACAATCATCACTTTTCTATCATTTATTTCAGTTGGGTGAGGTACTTCACACTGCTGTATTCACCTGCGTGTGCCTTCCACAGTCCTACCATTTGAATTAGTTAATGTGTCTTTTCAGGGGAAAAATCCACGTAGTTTTTCCACATATACAAATAGCAAACATTGGTTTAACTGAAGTTTTCTGACAATTTATTAACATTATTAGACTTGAGAAACAAAGTGAAGTTTTATTCAAAATGTAAACATTAAGATAATTTTAAAATGTTAGTGCTCACCAACAGTAAGAATAGTCCTTTTCTTGCCTTTTTTCTTCCATATATTTATTTATAAATAATGCACTGAAAAAATGTCTTTGTCATTTGAGTCACCTGAAGAAGTTCTTATAATCTTCTTGCACCATTATAAATAAAAGATGAAGATAGCCTCATACTCCAAGTTTTTACCCATCATCATAGCACATACTCCACTCAGAATGTTACCTGTGCATGATACAAATGATAATCCTGCTCTGAAGTAGCTCATCATTATTACGAGGAAATATCACAGACAGTAATTCCCAAAACTTTTAAGGGGGTGGAAGGGAAAAAAAACCCACCACATAGAAATCTTGCACAAAATGCATGCCTGTATAGAAATACCCAAAGTTGCTGTAGGAACAAGCAGCAAAATATAGCAAGGACAAATGCAAAGTTTATTCCACATATGCTACAGTTAGTCAAGATGTTAGGGAAGTATCAAAATTTGTACTATTAACATATGGCAACAGTTTTATTCTTACAATACATTGCAATAGAGTTGTCCCACTGGAAAAGGCTTTTAAGCTGCAGACAGTGCAATTGCATTAAATCTTAATTCTTCTGGGTCACGTTCCATGAATTTCTTGCAAACTTCTATTGCATCCTAGGAGAAAAAAAGTACAAAGAAATACAAAATGAAAAACAGTATAAATCATATTTATTACAAAAAACCCAAACCAAACAAAACTGAAATATTAAGATATGCTTTATGCTCAAAATGGATTTTTCTGTAAAGGTTTACTAAAGTGTGACAAACCTACATAAACTGTATTTCTGATGTGAGTTACCACCATTCAAGATTACTTACAGTGTTCATATGGACAGCCTAAAAGAGCAAAAGTTTTATGAAGGACCTTAGCAATGATGATTTTTGTGACTGAGTATTACTTTGTGCAGCAGATGTGTTGCTTGTCTGACTTTCCAAATGCATCTCTGAAGTTTGCCTTAACTAGTACTGCTGCCTTCAGAAATTTTTCCTTTGTTTCAAGATGAATCTAAGCTGGGTGGGGTAAATGAAAGATTTTAAGTAATTCCTTCATTTAGCTTTAGGGTGCAATCTGGAGAACACATGTTATCAGTAAAACAGGAAAAAGCCACATACGAAATACGGGAAAGCTTTATCCAATTTCTTCTCCTGTCCAAGCAAGCACAAATTGTTCGCAAACTTTACAGACATTAGTCTATGCTTCTAAACTATAAAATCATTTTGAGTTTTGTTTGTTTTAGTTTCTCTGGTTTCTTCCTTTTGTAAAGTTAATCCAATCTGGATATCATAAAAGTCAGATCTACGCAATGCTTTCTCTCAACTTCAACTTTACATCATTCTGTGGGGATGACAGTTTACCCTCCCAACTCAGTGTATCCTTTTCCAATTTTTTTCTCAGCTCATGACACAAAGAAGCACCCAAAAGAAGCTGTGAAAGTGGAAAAGAGTGATTATTAGCAAGGGTCAGAAAGGAAATCAATTTCTGTCTAGCATGACACATAAACCAAAGGAAAGAGAATGAAAAACTGTAAGTTTTCAATGTGATAACTTCTTGTTAGATTTGAAAGGAGCAGGGGTATATGAAAATCTAAGCACAGAAGATAAGTCAGTCTGATCTTGTGTTGTAGTCAACCCTTCTGACATTTTTTGTGTTATGATACTCTGTCATCCAGACTCACAACATTTAAGTGTTCCAAAGTATCTCTTTTCAAAACTGAGTAAAGCTAATTTTGCCTCACCATCCCACTTGCTCTATTCCTCATCCAACCATAAATATAGCTAGACTTGTATAGGTATTTTCATATATCTATTTTATATATTTTGTGGAAATACAGCAAGAATTTTGTATAACACCATTTAAGAAGGTTCTCTATCCCTACCTCTAAAAAAGAATCGTCGCTGGTTTCCCCATGGTTTATTGGAAATGGCTTGCGCCCATCTGTTGAAAGACAAAGTGGGATTGAACAACACATTTATAAAATTATAAAAGCTTTGTTTTTCCAGTTGAAACTGTTTGAACAGATTTTTTGTACTTCACTTTCAAAATGCTATCACATTTTTCATAAAGGTCACACACACAGCTAGCTGTTCCCTGTTCTCTCCACTGCTGACTGCTTCTACCAGTATCATTATATACAGTCTGTTACTTTTAAAAAATAATCTAATCAAAACGATGAAATATATTTCAATATTTAATTTGAAAACTTCAAAGCTGTAAGTTGCTGTTGTTTCAGTGCTGGTATAGTACTTCAGTTTTTCAAGTAGCGTAGAAAAATTTCAGCTACGCTTGATGGATTTATGCAGACAGACAGCCGTATGTCTGTGGTGTTTGACAGCTGTGATCAGGGACTCCACGACGGACCAGAGTAACAAACCCACCATTCTGAAGAGTCTGGCATCACTGAAAATGTTTCTGTCATTTGAAATAAATTAGCAAACAAACCCAAGAGCTCTAAGTATTAAGTACTTTCACAGCATTTAAAAAGGGTTGCTATAGTTTGTTTTTTTTTCTCGCATTTCCAATAAAATAATGCTTGTCATTCTCAGCGTTTAAAAAATAATTTCATTCATGTAAGTATGCTTCAGGTTACTTGGAAAGAGTTAACACTATGAAAACCTATGTCAGGGTATCCTAAGTATTTGCTAAACCAAAATCACTTTTGGCTCTGTTTTCCCTGTAAAAGGCTTTCCCCTCCCCAAATATGCCATCAAAGTTGGCAACACATCCAAACTACATTTTCCATAACTAAAAATAGATCTGATGTTAGAAAACTTTTGGATTTATATGAACAAGATGTTGTTCATTACTGTAACTACCATGACTGAAGATACAAGGCAAAACCCTCAGAAAATGCCAGGGAAACAGAACTGAATGCCCTGTACTGCTGCAAGCTAAGTTTACCTCAATTCTGAGGCTTTTTTTACAACCATATTGGCAGAACAACATTTTAATTTCATGTGCCTATAAATAACGTGTTTTCTATGGCAAAAACATTTAATGTTTAATATCTATGTGCTTCCTTAGCATTTTCTGCATGCCAAAGCCCACATGCTGCCCACACTGTCTGAAGCCAGTGAATCAATTGAAAAACCTTCTTCCATTTTCCTACTTTTAAGCTGTTTGGTTTTTTTTTGCTTCCTTCCGCTGGTACAGAGAGAAGTTATTTCAAGAACAAAAGAAATAATACTATTGGCATTCCAATGTACAGCAGAGCAAAATGCCTCTTCTTTTTCTGACTTTTTATTTTAAGAAAAAATTCAAATGGGGTTTCTCTCGCATCATACCTACAGAAAATAGGTAAACATGGTCATCATAGTATGTAGTCTGCTTTTTAAGCAGCATAAATTAATGGGCCATGAAAATGTATCATGGAAATAGTAGCACGCAACTGAAAAAAGATGAAGTCATCCCTTATGCCTTGAAATTTAGAGCCATAAAATATTTATATTCCATCCTACAGTACTTAGCTTTTTGATCTGGTCCACTGACAGATACACAGCATAAAATACAAGAATGTGTGTCTATTGGTTATGACTTACCCCTGGTAATACCCCCTAAATCAACTTAATATTAATATAAGTACTTCTTTTATACTGCTTATGCCCCCTGTTGTGATTAGTTATCACCTGTTAAGGGCATTGCTGAATTACATGCTGATTTTCAAACAATGAAAATCTTATAACCATAAAATACTGCAAAAATTATGTTAGGAAAGATTAGTGACTTGCAGTTTTTAAATGCTGATCTGCTTGCTGGTTTTCTGAAGAGCCTGCTGGAAAACGGAGTTGCCCAGCAACATATTTAAGATTGCGGTCATTAGAGAATATCTGAGCAAAACTAAGTGCTACGCAATCTGAAGAGGGAAAAAATAGCTGTATTTCAAAAAATAAGAACTAGCATTGTACAGTCAACAGTTTATTGACCACAAAAAGTAGAGGAAAAAATGACCAGACTATTAGAAATTAGTTGCATAATATTAATATCCCTTAGTACCCTGACTACATACTTTGAGTTTAAACAGTATTACGCTACTTAATAATATACCTAACATTTCTGAAGTGGCACACAGTTAATTTAGTACTTCCACAAGCAATTCAGGAACATAAATATAATAAATTTCCTGTGAAATTTTGAGTGTTTATCCATTTTTCTTGCTTCCTGTCCTTATAAATGCCAACAGAAGTTTGGAGGCAGTCTAGTATTCTGTACCATTTTATCTTAATAGGATAGAGTTGAGGGAAGGAGAACAACAACAACAACAACAACAACAACAACAAAACAAAACACAAAAAAACCCACAAAGCAACAACAAACAAACAAAAAAAAACCCAACCAGAAGAAGGCTGCAGTTGTTTGACAGAAATCCCCAGACCCCTAAGATGCAGCTGAAAAGAACCTAAGCCCTACATAACATCAAGAAATCTCTCTGAAACTTTGACAGTTAACAGCATCGCTAATTGCAGTTGTTTCAAACAAATGGAGAGAGTGGATAAAAAGTGTTCTTACCCAATTCATAGAGATGACCACCTACATTAACTAATGCAATAAAGTGAAGATCTACTTTTTCATCTATACTTGGTGCCTGCAAGACAAAACAAGACAAAAGAAATTGTGTTTACTAAAACCCTTATTGTTAGATGATTTATGAGCACATATCATCATAATATGCAAAACACCTGGAAAAAAGAAATCACAATTGGGAAGCACATTCTGGATCTATACAGAATGGCAGAAGTCAAGTGAGGAACGTTTTGGAATACAAAGAAATTATCTGCAATGCATATATCAGTAAGAATCCATGCAGTAAAGTATCTGGAAGTATTTCTAATTATAACTCTACATAAAAGCTCTATTTTTCATTACTGAATTAAAAGTAAAATCAGCTCAAATACATAAACTTATCAAAACCAGACTTTCATAGAAATAGCAAATCCTTCACTAACCTATCTCCCATAATAAAGTGATGCAGGGCTCAACTCTGAACCTGTAATATTTTAGAACTGAAAATATTCACTTGGTCAAAATAATTTTTTCCTCATAAGCCAACCCCAGCTAACCAGTTTCCTCTTCACAGGCAGTCAAAACGAGCACATCTTAGTTGGGGAGGAAGGAAAATAACCAGAGGTGCCCAGACTGAATTTTAAAAGTGGCATCATACTCAGCATACCCAGTAAGGACTGAAGTACAGTGACAGCACCAAGTGACATGACATAAAAAATGGTTACGGTTAGTAAAGATCTATCCAGCCCAGTACTGCCCTAGCAACTACAGCAAGCAGCAAAAGCTTTTGCAGAAGTTCGTGGGCATGCACAGCGTGGTGCTCCCCCAACAGATGTTCCCGGTGCCCACTGAGCAGTGGTGTTTGAACCTGTGAGCCAAAATACCTATCATCGTTTCTGAGCCAAAAGCTCTATCGTCACTGCTGTGTTCAATAGCAATTGATGGTGTTAATTCCTCATCAGTCTGTCCAGTCTGCATCTGAACTTTGATCCACAATTTAAGATGATACTGTTTTGAGCAAATGGGAAAAAGGACTTCAGTTTTTCTTCATTATCAAGAATCTGACTTGTGTGAAAATGTATTTCATGCCATTTTCTTTCATCTTTTAATTACTGCTAGGTTTACATGAATTTCCTAAAAGACTCCAAAAATGTAAAAACTTGCTAGAAACAGATTAGAGTGTAAAATAAGTTGCAGAACCTCAAAGTTGTATCATCTTTTAAGACGGGGTTCAAAATTTCCTTTTTGATGACGGCCATGAGAAAAGACTTTAAAAGATGATATACATGGAAGAAATTTGGCAAACAACCAGAGCAACAGAGTGAAGGACAAGAAGTCACCACAAGTCCTTCAATATACCAAGAAGGCCAAAGAACGCAGCACTGTGGAGGAACTGCCAACAGCTTACAGAAATTCTATGTAGAAAGCTCAAAAATGAGAAAAAAAAGAAAAATAAAACAAAAAACCACACAGCTTTCCCTCACTCATATTTTAGATTTATCTCCATGACCAGTTAAAAGTGTGAAAGGCACAAATACCCTGTTTCATCACTGTTTCAGAGAGCCTAGAATGGAGAAAAGGCATTCTGGCCACTGAAAATGAGGCATTTATCAAAGGGGCAAGAGGATCTTTCCACCAGAAATTCAAGCAGACTAAGTGAAATGGCCTTTGATAATTTTGTTTCACAGAAAGCCAAACAGAGCCAGGACTTAGCAAAACCAAGCAGCCTCAAGAATTTGACTACCCCACCTGCAAACTTCAAAGGACCACAGGTTTCCATAAAACCACACAAGACAGCAGGTAACATCCAATGGCACCTTGTTGTTATCGCTATTGATCACCCATCTTTTTACAGACATCTAAACCATAGTGCTACAAAAGTGTGCAGGCAGGCAAGGCTGAGCATCCTTGTCAAATCCCACATTGTCACCTAATTCCCTTAGTAGACATATGACTTCACAGCTGTTCACTTATCAATTAAACATGCCAACTAAGAAATCTGGGTTTAAGGAATTTCAGGGTTAGGGGAAAGGCCGCTGCCAGTTGGTGCCACTTTAGGAAGGAAGTGGCTTAACAATTTAAAGCTTACATTTGAACATACTCCACCTCGGCTCAAGGTGACATGAAGTAGAAGAGTGCATCACTATCTCCGAGGACTTTGAGATGTTCAGGAGTTGATTTTGACCACATTTAGAAACAAGATATAGTTGCCCTTTTGACCATTTTGGGGGTTATGTTCTTTGTCAAATTCTAATAAATGCCCTTTCTCTAGAGAGACACAACTGGCATGCTTGGAATGCCGAGTCTATATATAGAAAGAAGACAGATAAGGAAGCCATCAAAAAAAGCATGATTGACTTTTCATGAAGTTTACTTAGAGACAGACTCCTATAGAATCCTGCTGAGTTTTTGTACATGACTAATCTAAATAACATGCTTTCATTGTGCTATTGCCATAAACCGTGAGAAATGTTGTGGTTTTACACTTTTAATTCCCCAGCCCCAGAGAGAATGGAAGTGCCATGTCATTATTAATTTTTCTACCATATGTTCTAATGTAGGCAGTCTCCTTCCACTGAGATTTCTTTTCATCTAATCTAGATAGCAGTAAAGTTGATCTGTTACATTTCTTGAAAAATTAAGATTTCAATAATTTTTGACAGAAAAATATTTGCATAATCATAAGCACAGAGAAACAATAGGATCTGAATAGTCACGATGACCTAAAACTTTGTATTATAAAAATCTGTTGCTTATAATTTAGGAAAAAGGAACTGGATTAAACTTTCCCTATGTGATGAATCTGATTCAAAATCCCTCTACCCCTCCCCTCCTTAGGGAAAAACCCCCAACACATCCATATGTGTGCAAGCAAACTCACACACACACACAGACACCACATGAAAAGCCTAGTCAGGCCAATTTCCACTTCACTGGGAAGCCCTAGAAATTCTAACACTTGAACCAGAAGATTTTAAATTTCAAATGAATGGAAAAAAGAGGGAATGTCAGCTCCAGGGAGCTGTCTTTTGTGGCCTCGAAAAGCTACACCTTTGGCCAAGTTTTCAAGTTTCTAATAAAGTTCTATGTCAAAGCTTAAAAGAACAAGGAGCATTGCTTCAAGAAGTCTGCCTGCACATTCATCACAAGGTAGTATTGCTTAGGACAGTCACAGAGGATTTTCTCTTGATTACTCTTCTTGTCAAAGACCACAGAAACACAGACATCAATCAAGTGTTGAGATGACCTGTTCCTTTAGATTTTTTCATGTAAAAGCCCAGTCAGTGTGCAAAAGGAGAAAGCACATTTGAAGGACCACATATATGTATGAACCACAAGGAAAGAAAAAGACATGGGAGTCTAAATAATGTGATTGTCTAATCAGGATTTGGAACTAACCTATGGGATTCAAGACTCATTTTTCACGTCTTCTGAAGAGCTGTCATGCTGAGTGCAGAAAATTTATACTTCTCTCCTATCCAGGAAAGACAGAAAGAGGATAAATACCAGCATCTTGAGTATCTTACAGAAGCTTATGTTATGGTTGCAATTGTAGTATAAGAAGTAAGTTTTGGTAGTATGGGTCAGTAGAGATAATTTCTCCAATTTATCTCTCCAACCTAAAAACATGCTGAAAAATAAAAGCCAGAAGACTTGAAACTGATTTAAAGAAGAAAAATACAAGAAGTTCAGTGCTCAAAGTGACAGTTCTAAGAACATCATCTCAAATGTAACTTTTTCCCAAGGAACTAAGGTAATACTCACTGATGATAATAATACAGAGTATCTTCATGAATACCCAGTCTCACACACAAAAGAGACAGCCAAGATTGTCTGCCGTCTAATTTTGGATACCACATTAAAAGCACTTAAATATCAGATTCCCGATTTTTCAGAGGATTTGACTGCCTTCTCTGCTAACCTGGACATTCAAATTGAATAATAAACAAGTGCTGACCTTTGTGAGAAATCAATTTTAATTGACTTGTCTCAGGTCAATACACATTAGTTCATGCTATTGAAACAGAACGTCTACATTTCTTCCTCTCTTCTCTTCACTAGCAGATTTCAAACCTGTAATTAAAATAGCACTTCCCAAAGTTTTTACAATATAAATGAGAACCCTTCCCACACTGCCTTGTACTAAGAAATTCCTTCAGTTTTACCTTTCACCACTGCACGCTGCCCTCTCCTCATCAACTAAACCTGTCTTTCTAGTTGTTGCACTAACCTTTAGAAACTCAATAGTACACCCCATATCACTGTATGCCCAATCATATCAGCCTGTCTAATAAGGTACATTTCATCACCTGCACAGTTTATCTTGCAATGCACTTAGACCATTATCCCAATATAAAAGTTGGTATTCAATTTTCATGCATTTGAAATCCTTTGATCTTCAAATGTTGCAAAGTCAAAACAAAACTGTTCGTCAAATTCAATGCGCAACTGGTTTCTTTTCCCCAAAGCTTCATTTCTGGGACTAACTCGCAACTGGGGAAAAAAAATGGTCTTGCTCTCATGGATCCACTGAACAAGCCTCACCATACCCTGCTTAAAATTTTTTTATAAAAAGCAGATTCAATGTTACATGACAGTTGTCAGGCAATTTCTTCCAACTATATCTTGTATTTTTATTATGCCCTTACATTTGCTTTTGAAAGGAAGAAGCAAAGCAAGATACCTCACAAACCAGTTTAATAGAATGCTTTGCAGTACAGGTAGTGAATGGGAAAGGAAAAAACCCACCACTTGGTGTTAAGCTAAGAAACCGGCACCAGGTGTCTGTCAGGTTATGGAAGAACACTATTGAGGACTGTTAGGGAAAAGACAATTTACAGAACCTTCAGGAATAAAAAAATTCAGATACATTCAATTGAAAGATCATGACAAAAGCAGCTGCAGTTTTAAGAGAAGAAAAAACATTAGAGGTTTAGCTAACCAAATTCACTCACAAGGAATTACAAGAAGCCAAAGAAAAACATATCCAAAAAAGAAGAATACTAGGTATGGTTTAGATTCAATAAATTCTGAAGTAAAAGGGAAAAAGTGATGCAATTGCTGTTGAGTAGATCAGACCTCTTTAACTGCCGTTTTGTAGCATGGGATGTGCTTGGGCAAATATACTGTG
Organism: Melanocharis versteri; assembly: GCA_013397845.1. NCBI lineage: Eukaryota > Metazoa > Chordata > Aves > Passeriformes > Melanocharitidae > Melanocharis > Melanocharis versteri. The sequence continues at coordinate 680,529 of VZTG01001080.1, forward strand.
TAGGATTGTGAAAGGTATTTGGGTCTCGGTTAAAGTACTGCAACTAAACAAAGACCATTGGAATGGTGATCATAAGTTTTTAGCAAGATTATTTCTGTCTCTTTCTCACAAAACAGTGACATCTCTATTCATAACCAATATACTGCAGTGAGTTTACAGTACTTGAAATGCTCTGGAGTTTCACAGTTGAACATACACAGCCTAATTCAGCTCAAGGTATCCCTTGCCCAGAACAATGAAAAAGGATTTCTATGAGAAAGGTGCTGAGGGACTGTCTGGAGTGCTGGCACAAAAATGGACAAGAAGTTTCTTTGCCAAGCATTGCCCTATGTATTTTTCTACTCTGCTGCCATGGTAAACAAGCTGTCTTGAGCTTATTACCTCTATATCCCCAACTACAACTGGAATATGTCAGGCTCAGGTGAGGTACAATTTCAATTTCAGGACAATAGCATCTGATTTTGAATGGGAGAATGTCAAGCAAGAAGGTGGAATTCAGAGATAGGCTCTACCAAGGATCAGAATATCTGGATACAGGGTGTTTATACAAATCTCCTTTTAAATCCATAAGTATGAGGGATTATTCAGCAGTACACTGCTCTAAATAGGTATTTCTTGTTTTTTCCTTAAAGAACAGGAACTTTAGTCTGATCTAGAAAGTAAATAGGAGAAAGCAAAGAGCATGTTTTTAAATTTGAGAAATTTCAAATTTGAGAAATTTGTAGAAAAGATTCATAGAATTAGGAGATTAGTTTGACATATAAAAGGCAGGAAAACCTAAGGCAAGCAGAGACACTAAAAGACTAGATGAGCTGGAAGAGAAAATGACAAGGATTGAGGAAAAGTCAACGTTACTAAACAAGCATGCTGCTAGCTTATCTTAAAACTTCGCCACATCTACTGCTATTTATCAAATTTGTACAGAACCATTTCAGGACAGTATTTTCAATTTTTTTTCCCCTCCTATTATATGTTCTTAACTCATCTGGAGACCTACTCCAAAAAGGTATATTAGGTCTGGCTGAGACAGAGTTCATGCCCCCACAGCAGCCCTTGCAGTGCTGAGCTTTGCACTGGTAGCTGGAAAGGGGCTGATACCACTCCAGTGCTTTGGCCACTGCTGAGCAGCGCTGGCGCTGCATCGGGGCCCTCTCTCCAACCCCCTCAGCAGTAGGATGGAGATGGGCAAGATCTTGCGAGGGGACACAGCCAGGACAGGTGACCCAAACTGACCAAAGGGATATTCTGTACCACATGAGGTCTGCTCAGCACTAAAAGCTAAGAGAAGGGAGGAGGAAAAGGGAGAAGCATTAGTTATTGTTACATGTGTCTTCCTGGCCAACCACTAAACATACTGAAGACTTGCTTCCCAAGAAGCATCTGGACATCCCCTCTGATGGGAAGTAGAGAATAAATCTTTTGTTTACCCCTGCTTTCATGTGAAGCTTTTGCTTTACTGAACTGCCTTTATCTTGACACATGATTTTTTTTTCTTTTATTTTCTCCCCGCCCTGGCCTGCAAAGGAGGGGAGTGACAGAGCAGCCTAGTGGGCATCTGATGTCCAGCCAAGGTCAACTACCACTGAAGTCAAGGAAAGTTTTCAACTAGGAGAAGTGCTTTTATTTAAGCAGCCTAGATAAAGTCTCCCAGCATCAAAATTTTTGCTCTAAATTTTGAAACAATCTTTTTTCTGTCTGTCAGTGTTTTAGTAGTAGAAACGTACTTAGAACTACAAGAAAGTTCAACTCTTATTTTAAACACAATATACAGGATGTTCCTCCTCCTTTAAATTCAAGAGCACAGATTTCTTAATAAAAGCAATACTAAAATGCTCATACATTTCTCATACATTGGCCTCATGCAACACTGAGCAGTTCAGCCTCTTTGTACACCTAGCAGAATGATCAGAGCTGTACTAATACTACTTGTTGACAGGACATTAAATAGTACCTTGTCTTTTAAATTTAACTAAGCCAACTGAGACAGCTTTAATGTCAAAAATACTGTCTGGTTTCTTGCATATTAAACTAATTTACAAATAGGTCGTGTGTTCTTAATTTTCTTGTAAGGCATGTTATGCAAAAGTGTAAAGATGAGAACAACATTTAGTTACCAATACATATCAGATTATATGGTATTCACTGATAAATCTTTGTGTATAGGCCTTGCAGTTTTAATCTGTTGGATGAAGACAAGACATCAGGGGAGTTAAGGTACAATTTTTTAAAACGTTTTATCAGCAAGCTTCTGTTTTGCCAAATACAGTTGTACTGAAAGCTAAACTAATTGTCTGAACATTTTTAAAGCAAATGCTCACTACTAGTGGATGAGGACTTGTTTTTAGACATTTTCTGAAGTTAATAAAACTCTCAACTTGGTTTTCTGCTATAATGACAACAGGTTATGCTGTAATGTCCATCCTTGGATAAGTTATCATTTATTTACTGTTGAAAACTCATGTTCAATTAATGGTTTTGTTCTAGGCAGGCACACACAAGCTCAAGTCTCCTTCAATAAGTCTTTTCTTAACAACAAGCATAGATAAGTCAAATTCAAACAAGATGCCAGTTTCAAATTACAGAAATATGACATAGAATTTTCCAAGGTTTGCTAAACAACAAAATCCCCAGGTAAAATGTCAGATGTTTGTCAATGTCAGCGAAACAAATGGGGGGTAAGAAGCATGAGTTGGGAAGAATTTAAGTCTGCACTTAACTCCATGCATCCTCAAATCCCAAAATATTTAACTAGCTCCAAATGATAACATCAAGAATGTACCATAGTTCTGAATATTACATGAGAGCTAGATGCTTAATAAAAGCAATTACTAATCACGTGAAGAAAAAGGAGTTTGGGAAAAGGCCTCATCCTGAGATATTTATCAGGACAAAAATACAAAAGCTAAAAAGAAGTGGAAGCATTTGATACTAATTTTTAATAGCAGAAAAACGATAAGGATTTCCACATGTGCAAAGACACATCTGAACGAAAAATAAAATTATTTGGACTATAGTCAGAGTAGTTATTTTACCTCTGTAAAAAATCCACATAGCTCAAAGGATTTCCAGGAACATAGAAATGTGATCAGTATCAAAGAATGATAAAATCAATGCCCCAATTTTGCATTTAACACCATTAACTTCTACATATCAAGATTTATTTTTTTATTCATGTATGCACTAAAAGTGTGATCAGTCCTTAAAAGCAGGATGAAATACCACTAAAAGACACTTTCAGTTCAGTGTTGCTGGTGGACACCAGACCATTTAGAAATATTGGCTACTCTGTACATATAATATTTTTTCCAGGTTTTCAAGACACATTTGTGGTCTGTGAGTGAAGAAGGAAAAATGTTTAAATATTTGATGACAAGCTTTTCTTATTGGAGCATCTTCCCTTTCAACGAGAATGTTTGCATACAAACTAGAAAAAGAAACAAGATGTCAAGTGAGAAAATAACCAGTCCCTTGAGATTACAGGAAACATTTTATCTTTACTGAAACACGCAGGGACCATTAACTAAGAGTTAAAGAAAGAAAAGGAGACTAGGTTTAGGATATGAGAACTTAAAACCAGGTCTCAAACACAGAAGAAATAATACCACGTGGCAAAAAAATTAGAAGCCCCTCGGTTTAGCAGATCCAAATGAAAGATCATGAAGATGACGGGAAAAGAAGAGGCTGAATGTGGAGCCTATGGCAAAAAAAGCGCCAGTTCATGAAAGGCAGACTTCTTCTATGCTTTGAAAATGATTTGGCATATGTATGGAATCAAAAATACCTGGACAGCAAAGCATGGAATGATGCACTTTTGCTGTCTGACATGGTGGAAAGGGAAAAAAAAACCCAGGAAGAAAGAAATCCTAAGAATGGTTGAGAAAAGACCCCAACAAAATATGATGCCTTGAAGACTGAAGTTAATGGCAGAAGGCCAGTGGTGTCAGAGTAAGAAAAGACTGAAGATGGACTACACTTACAACAGAATGAAGCCCGACAGATGGAAGGCGTATCAAGGGCCGCCACCGACGCAGACGGACTGACGGACTGGGAGCCTTTGCAGGACCTACATGATTACGTTTGGCCCAGGAGAGGGATGCAGAGTGACACAATGGTGAGGCCTTCGTTCTGCTGTGGCTAACCTGAGGCTGCGATGAGCATGGTGGTGAAGACAGCGAGGACGATGACGACTACATAAACATTAAAAAAGAACATACTTAGCCCACTTGAACTTGAAATAGCAGCCCTGCAACTGCAGCAAATACCAACTGCAAAGGTGTCCACTACTGAGTATACTGTCCTTTAACTGCTCAAATCACACAGATAAGAATCAAGAATGTGTTCAATTAGAATGAAAAGATGAAGAAAACACTGAAAATAAGCAAAGACATTGTTCAGATCTGAAGCTTATAGTCAGAGAAGCTAGAGGTTATTCACACCCAGGGAACTTCACAATATGAACACAAATTAACTGACTCATTCAAGAGACAGAGTGTTGGAAAGTGAGGAGGGAGGGGATTTAAGCATCATTTAATGGAAGGAATAGTTAAGAACAGAGAAAGAATCAGTTTTGTCTACAGCTACAAAAGCTGTGAGCAACAGTTCTTGGGCAATTTAGGAAAGCTAGATTGTGCTACTCTGGGATTTAAAATGAATCAAGTAACTATGGTAACATAACCCAGAGTTTCTTTACTGTTCCATGTCTAACATAAAAGGAAAGCAAAGGAAAAGGGAAGCTTACCGTGGTGAGGTATGCAACTTCCTAAGTTTTTCACCTATTCTTCTAAAATAGCAGGCCAGTGGCAGTATTGCCATTAACACTCAGGATCCCTTTAGTATCCGTGGAAGCAGTAGGACTATGTTAAACCATTCAAATTGTTACTATTAGAAGAAAGACCATAGAAGTATTAAAAATGACTCTCAGCTCCAACTGACAAAGTTATAGTAAATATACTAAGACCAGAAAGGACCATTGTGATGATTTAGTTTTGATCTTCTGTCCCACACAGGCCACAGGACAAAACAAGTTCAAGTTTTGCTTGGATCAGAGCATACTCATAAAACAAAAACAAACATTCAAGCTTAACAATTTTTTTACTACTGAAAAAAATCAGAACAAATAAAAAATTCAATCAATCCTGTCTATAGCTACAGAGAAAATAAGTAGAATATTCATACAGTTTACTAAAATTCATAATAAATGAAAATGCAACCTTTTTAGTCCTGTTCAATGATGACATAACATGAACAATGGATTACATTATTCATCTGGCTATGATGGCAAACCAGGAGCTCATTTCAGCATTTCATCCACCATTATTTTTCCCCTCTTAGAATATATAAAAATTCCCAGTGTTATGTTCAGCCTTTCAGAGAACCCCTTGCCTTCTGTCAAGAAATAATCTTTTGTGCTAATTACACAGCTTTTATCTGGCCTCAGAAAAATACTCTTTTGTTTGAAGCTAATCTAAAGGGCGATCCAGATTGTCCTGTGTTGATGTCTTGTGCTTCGCTATCTCTTGATCTTTTTCCACTGCCTGTAGGTTTTGGGGTGTATTTTAATCGTAGAATCATGGAATGGTTTGGGTTGGAAGGGCCCTCCTTAAAGACCATCTAGTTACAACTCCCACCATGGGCAGGGACACCTTCCATTACACTAGGTTGCTCAGAGCTCCATCCAAACTGGCCTTGAACACTTCCAGGGATGAATCACCCACAACTTCTCTGGGCAACCTTTTCCATTGCCTCACCACCCTCACAGTAAGAAATTTCTCCCTAATGTCTAATCTAAACCCACTGTCTTTCAGTTTGAAGCCATTCCCCTGTGTCCTGTCACTACATGCCCTGGCATACAGTCTCTCTCGAGCTCTCTCACAGGCTCCCTTCAGGTGCCTGGAAGGCTGCAATCCGGTCACCCCACTATTGTCTTCCATCTCACTGACAGACTGTTTAGTAGTACAGGTCTTAGAATCAATCCCTGCAGAGACCCACAAGCAAACACAGTAACCCATCACTGACACCCCACTTATCTGCACTGAGACCTGCCAGGTTAGGGCAGGCGGAATAGAAACTGCAGTTCCTTAAAGTATGTCCCAAATTACCCATTCAGTGGAATGACTCCAGTAAGGGCTGTGAAAACCAAGCATTAGATAGCTTCTCTGAAAAATATTATTTTCACTCTTATTAGTCAAAATAAGTCACTGTAGTGCCAGTCAAAACTATTTACTTTCTTTGTATTATTTATTATTTTTGAAGCAACTAATCTTAGTTTTCTTTTTTTTTTCTTTTTCCTATCACAAGTGGGACAATGAATTGGTTCTTTCTGCTCCCATATTGCTGACCTTAAAGAAAGAGGATAGGGTTAGGAATTCTTCATGAAGAGCCAAGCATCAAGTACAGTAGAAACTGTGGAGCTCAAAGACAATCATGGAATGTTACTAAGTCTCATAACCTGTCCAGAGAACAGTTTTCCACAGGTTTGTCACAGTTTGGGTTTTTTCTTTAATTTCAAGCATTCTGATCCCCCCCTACATCTCGGCAGCTCCTCATAAAAGAGGACAAAACTAGAAAACCTCCAATCCAAAATGGAACTACATGAATTAAAAGGAATTAAGCAATGACAATACTTCTACAAGACAGAAAGGATTACAAGAGCTTAATGGCTATTCAAGTTTATCTGGACTACTGACTGGGTTTTTTTCATATTCTTCACTTGAAGAACTTACCTAAAATGAGACATTTTACATTTAGATAACGTACCAGATGGCTTTAAAAACTATCTATTCTCGGCTTGCTTAAGAAAATTTCAAAAGATGACTGATAGAAGATTACTTCTAGAATTCCTCATAGTCCACAGACCTCCCTATGGAGGGAGGAACCTCTAAGATTAGAACCTGCTGTTGTTAAAAGAAATTTAAGAGCTTTGCTGACTAGACAGTTCATGATAAAAGGCAAGAGACACCACAGTAGGTTTTACAATTTTGTAAGCTGCTGCCATCATAACAGACAGAATTGGTAAGTCTTCCAAGAATCTGAATTATAGGACCTTTTTAGTGAGAAATAGTTAAAAAAAATGAAACCAAAAACTTTGCTGAGAATATGATACTCTGACGCATTCCACTGACTGGAACCTGTTAAACTGTATACTCTTGCTCTGAAAAAAATGGTTTTTAGGACTTCTGTGTAATTACTGTGAAACCATTTATTAGATTTTCAACAATACCAAATTTAAGAATTGTTTAACAGTACAGGGATGACCACAATATTGAAATATTTTTTTTAGAAAGCTTTTTTTAGTTTTATTACTGTTTTTACCACAATTCTATACTTCTACCATTCTTCTTTATTGCACTTATTTGTTTTCTGGCCAATATTGCTAAAATAATGAGAATATATTAAAAATACCCCTTGCCTGAATGTAATGAGACCTAAAAATACTTTAGCTTTTCAAAACTGAATTTATACCATAGAATGCCATTTAGGGCAACTAATATTTTAGTATTTCTAGTCAGTATTTGTCCTGATTTTGACTTCCATCTATTGAATCTTTTTATCCTTTATTTCCTGTACTAGTGGGTCCCCTAGTGAGATCAACTGAGAGAATGAGAAACTTCCTCTCCACTGAAAATATAATTTTGCATCTGTAAGAGTGGAATTTCAGCAGATAGTATATAGGAATTCTGGAAAAGCAAACTTAATACTGGATTATGGCTAATTAACAAGGCTGTAATAGTCAGAAAATTCTATGCATTGTTTTAATAAGCACAAATTAAGCTATGTGAACTGAAGTTGTTTTCAAATTAGTATTTTTAAAAATTAAATTAGAATTACATGTCAATATTACTATGAAATTAATGTTAAATACACATCTCCAAATAACGAATACAGTCATACATTTCACATTTAATTTAAAATATGGAAGACAAATCCTAACTTGAGACACTCTATTCAAACAAAAGTTATTAACAGCTAGAAATTGCAGAAAAGAGAGAATTAGTCTAAATTCACAAGAAGAAAAGATCACAGGAGCATATTCCTGTGCTGAAAATTATATTAGGTCAAATATCTGAAGTGGTAAAACAAAAGCCCTGAAATAGAATTGAATGTTATTGTCATATAAACCAGTAAGCACATCAAGTTTATTGTCTGAAATGCAAAATAAAATACATTATAAAGAAGTTAAAAGCGTCATGAAGTAGGTTCAGAAAATGTTCAGGCCATTACCATCTGCCCCAGTCCAAAACTCACTCCTATATATATAAGATCTAAAAGGAATCACATATAAAGTTTGTCAGGCACCAAGAGCTGTGCTTTTGCACATACCTAGAAGTGCCCAAGTTTGATAGTGCCGAGGAGCTCACGGCTTGGCTCACACCCGAACCTCTTAGATTCTAGAAACAGGGATCTGTTTGCTCATCTTGTTTGGGGAACCCAATCCAGCAAATTATTTCAGTCCACGTGTAATGCATTGAAGACCTGACAGGACAAAGCAGCATCTGGTATTGCATGACCATTTCTAAAAAGAAATACATATTATTGATTAACTTGCTAGTGGCTACAAAAATTCATCTATCTGGAAACTCAGGTTCAGGGCATTCTCGCAGTGGAAAGTTCAAGCCCATGCTACCTTCCTCTTCAGAAGCTTCCCTAACTATCAGCTCACAACCTGTGCTGGGACAGGGGCTTTTCTTCTTTCCTCTGTTTTGAGGTTGTGTCACTGTGTAGGAAGAAACGCCAGCTGCTCTGGGACAGAGATAAAATGAGCTTTAACTGCGTAACAACATGTCTGGAAACTTGGGAAACAGAAGGAGACAGCATACTTTCAGTCCTGGTCATTGTTTCATAGGCACAAGCCTGGGATCAGAAGCCCTGGCACATGTTCTGCATCTGCTCAGTTGCACTGTTCCGTAAGTGTGCAGGGACTCCTCCCAACATGCTGTTCATATAGTTCCCATACAGTAATCCCTGGAGCAGAGATGGGAGAAGGTTGAAGCGACAATAAAATGTACAACTTTTCCAGCCAAGTGGGCAATGTAAGGGTTATTACAGCTTTAAGATTATTCTCAGAGAGGGTGTACTTAGTATCTATCAATCACTTTTCCCCACCACCTTCTGAAGCTTCACTTTTCTTAAATAATTGCTCATTATTGAATTAAACACAATATTTTAAAGGGTCTGTATTACAGTTAAAACTAAGTGATCTTCTTCCTTAGTTATTATCATTAGTGGGTTTTTTACATGCAAATTGAATCTATGTATCACACTGTCTGAAAAAATCTTCCTCCTCATCTTTCCTTCACAAGGGTTTTAAATCTCTCAACAGCATTTCAAGCCTATGTTGGTGGTGGTGGTGAAATCTTGAGAGACATTAAGTTCCTTCAAGTTCTTATAAAAAGATAAGCAGCCAGACAGAGGAGTCTGACAAAGGAAGAATTCCACAGAGGCAGAAGATGCTTCATGAGCTCATCTCCAACAGTACACCACAGAATTCACATGAGCTAGAGACATTGTGTGTATTTCGACTGCAAGAAAAGCTTGTTCCTAATTAGATATTCCTTACATGCAACAAAAGCCTGACCAACATGCAAATTCTTAGGAAGTTAAGATTCATAAACTCCAGTCCTAACAGACCTACTTGTTTTGCCAACATAAAAATTATCAGCATCAATATGTATTGAGACTGAGATTACAGACCAAATTGGGTTACATCTGCTAGCTGATCAACATCTGCATCAGTAAGTTCTTCTGCAGCTGGTAAAAAAATATTTACAGTATTCTCCATGTAAGTTTAATGATTAATCTCCATGATTAAGGATGGACAATATCCCAATAGTATTACTTTGCTAGACATATGGGTAAAGACGAGAAAAATGGTGAGATCAGAGCACCCCCAAAAAATCTTTCCAACATTAGTGGTAATTTATCTCTCCCTGAAGACTTAAAATTAAGTTCTATGGTCTATGTTAGGCAAAAGTCAAGCTATATTATCACAATGGTGACTTCTGTGATCAAAAATAAGTGGAATCACAAAAAAAAAAGAAAATTTCAAAGGTTAGGGAGCTCTGCAAAAGCTAAATTAACTAGATGATTTTTTTTGAAATAGTTTTTCCTTCACAAGATTTTTTTTATGAAGTAAATTGGACAGCACTGTTGCACACCAAATACTGTATTTTTGGAGTGCTTCCTTGAGCAAAGTCAGTTGATGCAACATCAATTCTCTGAGTAGTTTTAGCCCACTGTCTAGCTTCAGCCATATTGGTAAAATGTTGCGAGTGTTAAGAATTGTAAATTCTTTTAATTTTCTCCTTCCAAATTAGTGGTTTGATAAAGAAAATAATAAAAAAAAGAGAACCAGATTATTTTCTCTTCTGCCTAAGGGCAAGAGGCTGATTGTGAACTCAGCTATCACCTGTCACACATGGCTATACCCTGCTGCTTGCTGTCTCTTACGCAGATAGTGCAAGAACAGCACAGGAAGCATTATGGATTGGAGAGATGCAAAAAAAAAAAAGAAAAAAAAAGAAAACCAAACAAACTTATGGCAGTTGATTGGTAGAGATGTTGGATGCAAAACTGTAGAAACATTTTTTCACTTGTGTTATTTATTTCCTATAAACTTGTTATTTAAATCCATGGGTGGCTTTATGGGTGCGAATATCCTCTATAGTTATGTTTCATCCTAGGAATCAGAATTCCTTCATGCAGATTTTATGGTTAAGCATAAGATCCAGAATAACAATTCTACTGTGTTGATACCTTATTAGCAACTTGCTCAGTATAGAAAACAGATTAATGCATGTCTCAAACACTGACACATTAGATAACATGGCAATGCAATGAGTCACAGACTAACCAAGCACAATTTCCAAAGCATTTCACATGATTCTAGTAAGCTCATTTTTACACTTTTACTGTGTAGACTGTAAAAGAGGAAAAGTCATACCTAAAATTTTTAGGCAACTTTGCCTTTACAGGGAAGATTATATGCTTGTTCTGTAATGCTAAGTTAAAAATCATGTATGAAACAGTTACATAATTGATTTTATATTCTCTTGAGATACCAATGTTTTTTTAGAAGACTATGGATTGTTCAGAAGAAACACCAAGGAATATGGGTGATTTAAGAAAAAAATCCCACCATATGCTCTTGGCAGGAACAAAAGGGAAGCTCTTTATGTTACTTCTCTAACAATAAATTGTAATGCCCCAGGGTACCAGAGATCTTTGAAAGTTCAAGTTTTATAGCAGTTGGGAACAGAGTGCATTGATTTTACTTAGCTCTTGCCAATGTTAACGACTGTTACTGTGATCAAAGTCTAACTTTGTGCATTCCAAGTAAGATTATAGTTCTCCAGGCACACAAAACAAGTTTACAGACTACAGTTCGCATTTATGTTTTGAGTTAAAAAAGAAATCAAGCTGTGGTAGTGTTTTTAGAGGCTGCCAACTTCAATCCATGTTAAAAATATTCCTGATCATGCTCGTGAACAAAAAGCGTAAGTAAACACACTGATGTGTGCCAGTATTTCAGCTTTTTGTGAACATCTGAGACGTGTTCTTATTTGTGATTCTTGACTCTCTCAATATAAACACCAGTTTTGATTTTCAAAGGCTGATTTTTTTAGCAATACTTTTGATAAAGGTCTAATGAGGTGCAAGAACGTTTCCATTTGAAGTAGCAGCTCAGATGCTGCACCTCAGTCCATTCAGTTCTGAGCCTCATTTTGCTCAACATACAGTTCTAGTAGCCAAAGCTGTCAGTTGGGAAATAGATGTATAAAGTGTACTAAAATAACCCAAACAGGAGGAGTTACAGAACAAAGGCAGTGTTTTCTGTGCCCTCCCTTAATAGCTGATATATTTTATACTGCAGTTCTGTTTTCTTCCATCTTCCTCTTCTTAACAACTCATCTTAAACACTGTAGGTTAAAAACTTTGTTTAGATGGACATTCTCATCAGCCTTTAAGGAAGAGGAAAGAAAATACATGGATGTGAGACCTCTTAATTTTCTCCTAAGAATTTAGGTCATGTACAAAATCAAAAGCTCTTATTACTCTCTAGCCAATATCCAACACAGGTCTTACTACTCTCTAACCGATATCCAGCACAGGTATTTCAAGTGGCCACATCACTTGTGTTTATTTGCTTGATTGAAACATCATTTTGAGCCATGCTGTAGTAACACTTAAACAAGTAAACTTCCCAAAGATCACAAATCACATTCTGCTAAGCAATAATGCATAAACCTTGCTAAAACTCCCCTGTCCAAAATAACTTTTACCTCCAGCACAAAAGTGGTTCCATATGCCACAAGTACCACACAACATAATAAAAACCTCACTCTATCGCTAGTACTTTACATCAAAAAGTGACATGGAAAGCCATTGGCAGCAGCTAGTGATACCCTGATGTTGCACAAACAGCCTGCCAATCACTTAACAGCACAATTATTTGAGTATTTGCTGCCAGAAAAGCTGATCTAAGTCTAGTCTGTTAAACCTTCTCCTCTCTTCCCAGGAGTGTGCCTGTAACCCCTCTGTGCCAGCATTAGCTCCTACAAGGCTACAGGATCGGCTGTTTCAGGAAGCTGTTTGGGAAGCCCATGGAAGATACTGTAGGAAACCTGCCAATCCAGAATGATTTTAACAGCCACAGATACACGCAGCTGGCTAAAACTTCAGATACTATTACCAAAATAGCACTTGAATAGCAGTTAAGCATGTCAAAGCCCTGAGAAGTGCAGAAATTGAATACGAATTATTCTCCAGATCTAATTCCTTGACTAAAGGCCAATTAATCTTTTTAGAAGATTTCTGTGGTATAGCTTGCCATTTTCCTTACTGTAGAATTGAGCTGTAATGAAGCACAGTTGCAGAAGTAGTGGACATAGATGTCAGTAACATGAGAGCAGAACAAAAATATCTTCTACTCACATTATTATATCCACATATTAAAAAGGTCATTTATTTCAAGAATCAGTACAGATAATATATTATACCTGGAATAACTTCCCTCAAGTATGTAAAATGTTTTATTGTTCAGCTAAAAAATTTCTACTGTCTTATTTCTATACAAAGTGTGCCTTTGCATTTTCCTCCTCTCCTACTCTCCCAAGCAATTATATAGTGACTTTATATTATTAAGGCAAATGAGGAGGGAGGATATAAAATAAGTTTCTCCCCCAACTCCACTTTCAATATTTATTTACTCTGCAAAAGACTCTAGGCTTGGAAGTCTCTCTCATTTAATAACACGTTTTCCTGTTTTCAAAAAATGTTCCCCTCAGATTTTCTGATCTGTTACTTGCAAATAGTTACTACAATTATTTCGAAAGCGAGGAATGCAAGACAGCAATACAAAAAAAAGTTAGATGTGAACCTAACCCTGATCACTGCTATAAATTGGTACTTTTCCTCCCTCAGATATTGCCGTAACTTAGTCATTATTGATGTCACTGTTGATTAGGCAGCTAATGCAGATCCACAAACTGTCTTTTAATATTTTTGAAGTGTTGTGGTTTTTCAAGGGGAAAGGGTGGGTTTGTTTTCTTGTAAGAGGGTATCAGCATTGTTAAGATGCGTGGCAGTATAGGGTTTCAAAGCTTATGAACTGCTCAAGGAGGCATCGGAAGAACAAAAAAGAAAAAAACCACCAAATGCAAAACAAAAGGGAAAACTCAAACACGGCTGAGCACAAAGCAATAAAATAAGGATCAGCTTAAAAGTGTGTACAGTTCCCCAAAGAAACAGGTTCTATTTTCCACATCTTAAGACATCCTAGATATTACAAATAGAAGTGTATGCTCAGCAGAAAACTCATGGAAGCATAAAGAGGATCTTGAGTATCCGGCACCTATTCTACTCTCAACAATATCTGCAGTTCAGGAGCTATCACACAGAAAAGAGTACACTGGCTCTATGGAGCTCTAAGGTAAAGACCTAGATGCCTTTTTTTGGGCACCCTTGAATATGAAATACCTGTCATTTGAGAAAGTGTAAGCTTCACCACCACAAACTTTAACAGAAATACTGTTACCGGAATCTTACATTAATTGCCCTCATTATGGTACTTGAACACGCGACCAGATCAAACCACCCTTGAAGCCAACCAGACACTTCTGCTGTGGAACCATTCCCAGATCTTACTGCTTGCTACCAAAGTAATTTTAAACAGACCTACATTTTTTACACAAAAGTATCCATAAAAAGTACCCATAAGATTTCTTTAGCTATTTATTTGCTCTACCGTAGCAATAAAGTGAGACATGGAGCTACACAATCCAGAAGTATTAACAGAACCTGGTCCAAAACCTGGCCTGAAGGATTAGGTGCAAATTTACAATCCTTTTAATTAGCAAACTTGAAATGAATTATCGAAATGAAAACTGCTTAACAGTTCTTAAAAGTTTAATCTCCTTGAAAGAAAAAAAAAATCTCTTATTTTTAAGAAAAGTAGGTTGGTTTTTTTTTAACTAAACAAATTAATCACGGCTATCAAACTTGGGAAGCCTGTTAAAGCACCCATCAAGGGAGAACATTCCATAGCTTTCAGCTTCAATCCACTTGCTTAGCAATTCATCCTCATGTTCAGCCAAATAGATCCCACAGTAATGATACATCCCAGAAGCAAATGGATCACTGTAACTTCCAGCAGTCACCATCTGGAATCTAGAAGTCCACTACAAGTAGTATCTTGCCAAATGTTGGGGGGGGGGGGTTGCCCCCGAGAAGATTTCTTCAAAACATACAAAATTTAGGAGAAAAAAAAATCTGATTACAGATTATACTAAAACAGAAACAAATCCTATCCACCAGACAAGATGACAGAAAACACAGATACTAGGAAGATAGCACTGCTTTATGCTATTACTTCTGATTTTTTCTAGCTAGACTTGCTTTATTTTGAGGTTTGAAATAGTCACATACATGAAACAGAAAAAAAGCAGAAAATCCATTAGCATATTGTAAAAACTAAGTAGTCACTAAGATTATAAAAAAAGTCTGTGAAGACATAGGAAGACTGTCAAGGGCAATCAACAAATAAAGACTTTACTTAGACATATTAAAGGCTGAATCCTCAAATATCTGAAACATCAGAACCCAGAAAAATAAAACCCAAACCCACCAAACAGTATTATCAGAAAAGAACCTGTCTGTACTCTGTGCTATTTTTAAACCTTCTGCAGCTCACGATTCCAGAAAATTCAATTTTATCTCATCCGTGTAATGGTGTGTTTTGCATGATGGAAGGAAACATCCTTCCTTCCTAAACAAATCAGTGGAATTGACTGCTATACTCCCACTTTTGGAAGTTATTCTGTCTAACACAGTTAAGTTTAAGGAAGACTTTCTAAAAATGTGAGTGGACAGTAGTATGCAATACCTATCTAAGGGACAGAACTACCCACAGAGCAGGCTTTTCTCACGAAGAACACAAGCCAAGTTAATCATCCTAAGAAAAAGTAGGCCTGCATGTTTTCTTGATCTTTAAATCTGTAAGAGACCTAGAAAGGACATTTTGTTCACCAAGCACTAACTATACAGCACTTACTATCATTAAGCAACTAAATAAGCCACTTTACTCAAAGGAAAGATTTCTATGCAAAATGCCTTGGCTATTTGGACAGTTGAGGGGGTGCCTAGAAGTCAAAAACGCCAGTCATAGGAAGGCAACCGTGTTCCTTTCCAGTGCTCTTAAAGGAACTTTAAATTCTCAGGAAAGTAATCATATCAAGCAATGGATATGCAGGAGGAATGGGATTCTCTTCTTTCTTTCCCAAAAGGTGCTAGAAATCCTCAACTTACCCCACAGGACAAGTCAACAACCTCCTATGACCTGCATATGGTAACTTCAGCACCTGCAAGAGCATTCTTTTTATCAGTCCCTTCAACCACTACATGGAGAGTACGCAGTGACATTTAAAATGTACCAGTGGAAGGAAGAAGAGATTAACTCACTTCAATTCTCGGTTACACTTCTCAGCATATGCATGTTTTACATTTTGTTTCACGTAAAAAGAATCTTACTTTAAAGCAAAGCAAGTCCTCAGGTACCAATGAATGGGGAGGCATTGCTGCCTGTTTAACTACCATCTGGTAGGACAGGGTCTCCAGGCAATCTAAAGTTCCAGTAACAAAACTCGTTTATTTCTTCCCTCCTTGGTTGATGGATGAGAACTACTCTAAAAAAATGATCCTAGGAAATGTATTCAGCCTTTGTACTATTTCAACTTTGGAAACAAAAAGACAGGAAAAAGTTATTTTGCCAGTCTAAGGAATATCCATATTGAATTACTTACAGATAGAGTTATACAAAATGGAATAATAAATAATTGGCAAGGAAACTAGCTATTCAATATCTGTGTTTAGGCATGGTTGCTAAGGCAATCTGGTAATTTTTTATTATGAAAAAAAGTATTCATCTTTCCACGCAATTATTAATCTTTTGTATTGTGGTTATCTTGATCAGGAAACAAATTAATTAGTGGAAGTTCAAGAAGTTAACTGTCCATTATTAGGAGATTCCATCATCACTTAGGTGCTTCCTGAATCTTCATGAAGACTCTCAAAACACACAGCCCTTGCATTTTCTTTCCCAATCATTCCATAATATCTGCCAGAAGAATGCAGAGGCAGATCATTCCCTAGATGAACCTCACAGTACATCAAAATAACTAAAGAAGTTTCTTTTTCACAAGGATCTCAGGAAAAGATTCAGTCTTCAGCAACTTGTTGGAATAATTGCTCTGAGCTGGCCAAGAATATCTAGAAATGGACTCATTTGAGAAAAAAAACTCTCTTACTAGAAAAGGAAAAAACACAAATTTGTTCTGATGCTTCTTCTTGAAATATAGAACCTTGACTAATTTAGGGAATGAGATAAGAAGAGAGAGTGGTGTGGTTTTTTTAAGAAAATACCACAAAGGAAGTTGAGTATCTATAACAGAAATACTTAAACCAATTCTCATCATTTCCAGAGAGGGTAAGCGGGAGCAGAAAGGACTGCTTTGCTTTTTCCTACATCATATAGAAGACACTGCACAAAAAAAAAAGAAAACATCATCTACTGCCCTTCAAAAAGAGAGAACAGATGAGTTACTGGAGCCATAGCCAAACATAGAAGTGTTTCTCTTTTGTCAAACAAAGCAGTGCTAGCAACAATCCAATCAAATTTTTTTTTGTGGAATAGATACTGAAATCTGAACTGGAAAGATGGAAAATGGACTTAGTATGACTGAAGCACAAAAATGTTGAATGTTCAAGTTTTAAGATTATTTCAGGGGTTTTTTTTGTCAGCTTTCAGGTTATTTTTTTCCATATCACACAATCTATTGGGGAATAAATGCTTATAAATGTATATATTAGTGAGAATTTATCTGAATTTGTGTTGTATACAAAGAGCACATACACAACTGCAAACCAACCATTGGACTATTTCTTTTCTTGAATTAAAACTTTTTGAACTCTCATAAAATGTTCGTTACACTTGTATGGATACTATGAATCTTACAGTCTTACCTACAAATGTGCAACATTAAAACCTCAAGTTTCTGTTACTGTCTGTTTTACTCTGAAATGAAGCTTAGAAAGATCTTTCCTGTTATATAAGAGCTAAAAAACCTAATGCAAACAACCACCACCACCAAAATCCTCAAACAAACAAAAAAACAAACAAAAAGCCCCCAAGCTTCAAGTTTGGTTTCTCCCTCCCAGCGATGCCACTTGATTTTGGACTAATGACACAATACTGAAAACCAAGAAATAATCTCAATTTCACTGTAAACCTTTAATATATGATTGCTTTCATGTCAATTATATTCAACTCAAAGTAGATATAAACAAAGACGTTTTTAAAAAATGAATACCTCAGTCTGACCTTCATGGGCACTGGATTCATGAGTGACACGAATAGCCTAAAATTAAAATATATTTCAATCAGACTTTAAATGAGAGACTTTCAGTGTTGCAAGAACCATTTTTGCACTTCATTTTATCAAATGCCATAGATGTAACCATTTTTGTTCAGTGCTTATAACAAATAAAAAAGATAATAAACAAAAAATCTCCACCTCCAAGTATCTCAGAAGACCACTATTTCAGTTTCATTACAGTCAATTCAGATCAAATATCTGAGAGTTTGTAATGGCACTTTTGTACACAGAAAACACTACGAGCATTTTTTTATCTATCATTTTGAGCAGAAAAAACAATTTAGACAGAAGCTCCGATCAGTCATTTTGTGTCCAACATTTCTATAGAAAATGTCATCAAATCTCTGCTGTTTTTGTTTGTTACTACTTCCTTTAGCCAGATGTTAACACTCATATTCCTGAGTGCTTCACATTATGCTAAAATTGAACTCTGACTTAAAAATCATCAAGGTTTTCATTTTGAGAGAGGACCATCATTACCATCAGGAGCAACAGCACTGTTCTCCATCCACCACTGGCCAGATGTTTCTGCCACATCCATTCAAACAGCACTAATGATGTGGCTAACCACATTATCAGCTATCTCATCTTATGGTTTAGGATGGTAGGGGAAGGAGATGGTATTTCAGCCAAATCAGCTCTTTATGTGCCTCAACTACTAAAGGCATGGAGATATGACTAGAAGGCACAAATTAAAAGAGGCAGCAAAAGGACCATCCTTTCAGCAATAGCCCCAGATCAGCTTAAATTGACCATTAAACTACATCCTGAACCCACAAAAAAAAAAATTTCTCATGCATTTCAAAGTAATTTTAAATTAAGCCAGGGAATTAATATGGATGAGAACATTGAAAAAATCCGTTCTGCTGACTGAGCTATGGGCAGGCAGGAATACTCTAAAATACCAAAGATTCTCCTTTGTCACAACTGTCTGATCACAAGCTCACTATAAAATCAAATTTGTTTAGGTGCTTCACTGAGTCAACCCCCAAGGACAGTACCTGTTCATGCAAGTAATTCTTACACCATTTTAAATAGAAGTAAAAACACATGATACTAACTTCATAAGTTTCTAGGTATTTGGCCCTCTCTTCAGGAGTCATAGATAATGAATCTTCTAGGAACTTTTTCAGTGAAGAATTAGTTTCTTAAAAAAATTTTAAAAAGACATAATTAGTGTCATGTTTTAATTCCAACTTCATTCACAGCTTACAGAATCCAACGAAAGATCTGAAGATAAAATTGCACTGTATTTTTAAGACACAGAAGGCTGACTGCAAGGTTAACTGCTGCCTGCTGCAGTTTGCAATTTTTCAAGTGCTTTAGTTCATAAATTAATATAAAATATTAGTTTTGTAATTATAGGTAAAAATACTTTCCTTTAGCCTTTATGAATGGTTATATTCAGAGAAAATAGTACAAAACATATCCTTCCCTCCATGGCTTCCCACAGTTAAGGAAAAACGAGAAAAGCCAACAAAAACCAAACCAAAAAAATCTTACCAAAGTTCATTTTATCTCTGTTGTTTGCAATAGCATGAATTAGTCCAATTGTTCCACAAGCATTGTTGATGGTCTGCTTCATGAAATACACGGATGATTTGACGTCTTGTCCCTTAGCTTTTATCCTCTCTTCTTCTTCTGTTCTGAAGGTTTCATACTAGAAGGAAAGTTAAAGACATTTCACAAATAGTACAAATAGCTACATTATCCAAGTAAAAATAATTTAAAAAACACAACAGCTAATTAATACTGCCATTTGAAATGTTCAACACGTGTGGTGCAATAAGTATATGTAAACTTACCTGAACAGCTCTATACTGTTTCTTAATCCAATGCCTTCACACTTGAAACATCATTTTCAATATGTGTTATCTAACATAACTTCAAAAATTTTCCAAGTATTTCCTTGATCTGAGCTCATGTCACCATCTCTCTTCAATCCAACTAAAGGCTTTTTGAGGACAGTGGTGTCAAAGCGCTATCAAGAAAACCATAATACTTCAGGTGATTAATCATCACGAAGCATTCTTTAAAAGTTCCACTGTTACATTTCATTTTTCCCAGGAGTATAAAATAAGATTTATATAACACCCATGGCTCCAAAGTAGGCCCTTCAAAAGCCATATTCATAAAGTAAACGTTTACTTTCTCTACCAAAAAGAGAATTTGGTTTGACTGCACAATCTAAAGTACTTGTTTTATAAATATCATATTTTATTAAAATCTTTTATAATGTGCAATAGTGTGTTGGTTTTGTGCTTTTTTGTTGTTGTTCGCTGTGGTTTGTTGGTTCTTTTGGAGGATGGATTGTTGTTGTGGTTTTTTTGACTGGACCTGGTTGGGATGGGAAAGTAGGAGAAACTACTCTAGAAATACAAAATAATGCTCAAGGGTCTTGTGGAGTTCACACTGACCAACAAAAGCATCAGAACATTGGGACCTCCCATGAAACATTTATCCTTCACACAGCCAGGCTAAACAGTTGATGGAAACACTTGTGTCCCTTATGTTTCAGAAGGATTAACATGATGAACACTTGGCTGGTTCTCAAATTTGACTGATTGATGCAACAGAGCATACGTTGTTTCTCTGGTTTTGTTTGTCTTATGCTTCTTCAGGATGAAATCGGATACACCTTCTGGAACAAGAGCAAGGTTGTTCTCTCCCATGGGATAATGCTCCCATAGCATGATCCAAAAAAAGGCTTGCCCAAGCAGGGAGTCAAAAGAAAAGTGACAGTCACGAAAGGAGTTCAGACCTGTAGCTCAAACAGCCAGACAGAAATGACAGTACACAGAAAACAATGTCTCAAAGGTGAGAGAAAGGACATTTCCTGAAGACAGGTGAGTCGAAAGTTTGATTAAGTTCAAAACTCTCAAGGTGGCTGAAATCAAGCTTGAAAGGACTGCCTGCATAGCTGTTTTGGAGAAACTGAGAACACAGAGGTTTACAGGACGTAATGTGTAGGAAGACTGATCTGTCACTCTTCTCTCTATTTAAACACCTTTTGTTGTAGAAGTTAAGCTTTAATAGCTAAGTGATTTGTCCTTACAAACTACATATTGAGAGACATATTAAAAGAATGAACTGTGGACAAATTCCCTCCAACCTTTTTGGCTGACCTTATCACAATCATGTAATACTTTTATAAATTGAAAGATCAATATGAATCACACTATGTAAAAGCATGTGATGACACAAAATAAGCACACTTGAAGGTTTAACCAAATCAAGTTCTTCAAAGTCCAACATAGCAAAAGACGGAGGGGAAATTGTCTTTCATCTTAATAATATGTCCCATCTGTCCAAGAAGTGAAAGCCACATCAATACTGATGACTGAACTAAAAGTGGATTGAAGTGGATTGAAGTTTGAAGGATTGTCAGGACAAAAACTCAAAACGGAGTTGCATATGGTCCTACACCCTATTTCTTATTTTCCTTATGCTATTGTAGCTTTCTGCTAAAAATAGCAAATTGAGCCATGTCAGTGCTTATAATGAAATTGCCTGTAGTAGAAAAATGTGAGGCATATTTCTCTGTCCTTCTACATTAGCTTTTCCCATTCTGATTTGAAAAGAAATCAGAAATATGTATGCAAGGTTATCAAAAGAATGTTCTGAAGGAAGCATTTTTTTGTGTTATTTTTAATGAAGAAGTCTCTTGAATAAGGCTTGAGTCTCATATTAATTCTAAAATGACACCAAAGTGCAAGATTCAAACTTCCATTCCCATTTCATTTATGACAAAAGCAATTAACTGATTATTTAATAAACATTTACCTTTTCTGTTATCGGAAAGAGAAGTAGTACTGCACATACAGGTCTTGGCACCATGCTGAGGAGCTCTGGTTCCATACCATAAACATCTACAAATTGCCAGTCAGGGTGTATACCCAACTGTTTCAGGAACTGGAAAAGAAAAAAAAGCATAATATTAAACAAGTACACTCAAACACCTATCTTTTCAGAAGCATAACAGAGTATCCACAATGTGAAATACATTAAAACAACCTATGTTTTCTAAAATTTAGGGAGAATAAAAGAGACACTAGTTTTAATAAATAAGGCTAAATAAGTCACAGTGCTAACACACAAACACACACAAAATCCCCATGTTTTACATATTTAAATAGTCTTTATGAAAGGGAAGTGGAAACACTCCCAGCACTATTTACTAAAGCATTAAAGCATTTCAACCTTTTTAAAAAGTGTTCTGTCACAAAACAGAAGAATAATGAATATTCACATTAAGTAGAAATCATCAGAGCCATCAGTCAGAGCACATATGAACAAACTTATGGTATTATTTGACTCCATGAGTACTTCAGAATACCTGGTACCAGTGCTCATATTGGAGCTCCTAAGTGCAAAAAGACGTTAGGAGCAAAAACACATAAGATACACATTTTAGTAGGTATGCCTTTTACATGAAAAATCCCTTCAAACTATGATGGAGTAATGTATTTTGAAGTAGACAAGATTGGATGCTCACTTTTAAAATGGATATTCTTCTTGTACTCAAGTAAACTAGGCATCACAACAACAGTTGCAGAATTAATAACTACAGAGATGATCTAAGACAATTTGAAATCTTTGCATTGTCAGTCTGGAAGAACCTAACTGAATTCAGGAACTGTTGTTACTATACACACACAGTGACCATTCACAATTACATGAAAAAACTAACTGCACACTGTGGCACATACGGATCTTCGAATGAACGTGGGGAAAATGGGAAGTGTTAAGTATTTAGTAACTGATGAAACAGAAGACAGTGTATTTTGAACTTCTATTCTAACCTCCTACATTGTGAAGATAATTACCACTTCGTGAATAGCCGAAAAAAAAAAAAAAAATTCAAAAGAGAAGGGACTACATGTATGGGTGCATTAAAATATTATTTGTACTTCTAGTACTTCTCTTATTAAGCCAGTGACTTAATCTACCATTTTTATAGCAGGAAAAGTAACCCAACTGAAAAAATTCCATTTTCCATTCCAATATCATTTGATATTTTGCATTATTACATGAAATAAGGGTACAAACCCCCAAAAATAAAAAAAACAACAC
The DNA here is from genome assembly GCA_013397845.1 of Melanocharis versteri. NCBI lineage: Eukaryota > Metazoa > Chordata > Aves > Passeriformes > Melanocharitidae > Melanocharis > Melanocharis versteri. The sequence continues at coordinate 703,529 of VZTG01001080.1, forward strand.
TCACCTAGAAAAAGACCCTACAAACCAGAAAAGGCAATGATAAAGAATCCCATTTAGTTACTGGACAAATAAGTGATTTAGCTTCTCTTGCCCTTTTCTATACCACTGGGGAAAAAAAACCCACCAAGTAACCAGCCAGCAAAAATAAAACCAACCCCTTTAAACCCCAAGTCAACAAAATGCTAACTAAACCCAACAATGGTTTACTCAAACTCCTGAATTAAGAATTTAATGGAACTAAAACTCCATAGATACAGAGCGCCTTTCGCTATTCATGTTACCATACTACAGTCTGAGAAATTTTAACTTCCAGTAAACAACGAGAGTGATTGATGGTCAGCACTACAGAGAACAGCAAGAGCATACGCTTAGTATGACAAGCAGAGATCTTAAGACACAACTAGGGTAACAACTCTATTGTAGAATCATAAACCAAAAATAAAATACTAAGAATAGATCCAAAATAGGCAATGAAGTTATCTCTCTGTGTGTCAAGAAGGTTTCATTTAGGCCTGGAAAAAAAGATAGAAATATCCTTCTGAAAATTGTTAAGCATATTTTAAAAACTGTGCAGCATAAGCCCCTGTGCAAGAGAGAGTGACAGGTGGGTAACAGACGAACGATAGATGGCAGGATGGGAAGACAAAATCATTCCTGTTTTAAGACAGCAGGAAGTTCAGACACTTACAGGGAGAGATCTCTGTTATTTTCCTTTCCAATTATTTAGTGATTATCCAAGCAATTTTATTCTACAGATACCTACTGTAAAGAACAGTTAGGATTCTTTGAGGGCTCACTCATTTTCAGCTGTTCACTTTCTCTTAACTTACTGATACTACGTACTCAAGATAACATAAAATAGCAGCTTTATATTTCTCTGGATCTGCACAAGAGACTATCAGAATCTCTTTCTCAGACATTGCTTATCACACTGCTGACAATTCTTAATTTACAGGCCTTTGAGCTTTTATCTTAGGAAAGAAAAAAAGAAAAATACTTGGCTACATTACAGAAGTCTTAGAGGAACTCAGGAAGAACAACAGCAACACAAAAACCCCCACACATCTGTATCTAGTATTAACTTCTTCACAACTTTATTTTTACTGATTGTTGTCATAGTTTTAGTTGTCCCTTTTCTTCTTGTCTTAAAAGACCTTGCTGAAAAACACTTCCTGGTTTTTCACTGGTCCAGCTCACCATTAGACAAAAAGCCACGACATTACACCCCTCACCCTTATCTGCCCTTCCTATGAATTTGTCCTTTTTGCCCCAGTATTCCAAAAGGCCCCTCTTTCTCACCTGACTACCACTGTTTATAACTAGCTAAATAAAGGAGAGTGCAGAGAAGATGGAGACAGACTCATCCCAGCAGCACACAGTAAAACAACAAGAAACAACAGAAAGAGGCTGAAACACAGGGAAATTTGAACTTGATAAGGAAGGCCTTTAAAAATAAATTTAAAAAATAACGAACATAGTAAAACACTAGCACGAACTGTCCAAGAGGCTGTGGAGTCTGTGTCTTGAGAAATTCAGAACTTGACAGGTTGCTGAGCAACTTGTTTTGAACAGAGCATGACTGGTCTGCAGAACTCAAATGCCCCTTCCAGCCTACCTCATTCTATTCTAAATGACCACAAACTGTATATCTGTATGTCTAAATGTTGGTTAATAGCAAAAACATTACAATAGGCACTTCTAGGCACTCCACCTATGCAGGATGTGGTATAAGCTATCCTGTTTTCATTGCTGGTACCACTACTTCAGCCTACTAACTGTTAGGCATTGAAAAAAGCACAGAGCAGTTATCCTTAATATATTCTCTTCTGAGGAACACTGGCTACCTTTTAGGTTCATGGAATTTGTTTAATTTAAAAAACAGAAAAAGTGTTTGTGCTTATTTATTTATTTTTAAAGAGCTTCAAAATTAGAATGGAAACCCAGTGGACAAAGGAAACACCTTGATCCAGGTGACTTGACTTCAGGAGTTTAGAATACTACTTCTGCCAACAGTTACAGAGCCAGTAGGAAGATTTGATCTATGAAGTTTATGGAGATGTAGAAAGGGTGAGTGGGGTGAGACAATGTAAGGGTGAAATTTATTATTAACTTAAGTAGTAAATTCACAATTGAAATATTGTCTAAGTAGCAATGTGCTTTTTCTACTTTGTCGCTTGCATGTAAAAACAAAGCGAGGACAAAAACTGAAATAAACAGGACTTTGAAATTTAAGTGCAATTAAAGTTGGACAGCATCTGCAAATGGCTCATGAATATCACATTTTAAATACTAACGCATTATACTCAAGACCTGGATTTTTGCACATTTTACTGTGGCATTTGTATAAAAGTTGGAACAGTGAAAACATAAAACTGGCAAAATGCACAAACATTTCCAGACACTCAGATGCAGAAGTCAGAGAGCTTCTGTGGGAAGAACCAACTGTTGCAATCCTCTTCTAAGCACAAATGTAAACCAAAACACCCACAGCATCTACATTTTATTGCACTTCTGCTGAATGCATTAAAGCATCTCTATATCACAACAAAACCAGACTCTCCTCTGAAAAAATGAAGTGTTCCTGTGGCTTTAGGAAACTGGAAGGACAACATCTAAACAAACCAATTAAGACAATCAATATTTTCTAACTTTCATTGAAGCACAAGAATTTTTGGCACTTGATTGAATTGAAGGTAATTTTTTTCCCTAAATAGTAGTAAGACACTTGAGTAAAACGTAACTGATGGAGTTATCATCAAGAAAGGGAAAATTATTCATTTCTTAAAGTATCCAATTCTTATTAATCTATACTAAAAATACAAACGCACAATATTTTGCTTTCAATTCTTTACATATCGTTTCTAGAAGCATGTAGCAAAACCAAGTCTATTTCAGAAGTGAAATGCCTTCCTAGAAATAAGGGAACCACCCAAACAATATTTTATTATTGGAGTGTTATAAGGATGTATTTCTCCGTTCTTTCATCATGACATTTATGGAATTAAAATGCAGGAATCATTTTGCAATAAATTTTAGAGACAGCATCATATCCATCATATGTAGCAGCTGTAAAAGCTTTAGCTCTGTACAGCAGGTCAAAAGGCACACCAGGAGCAAAGAGATGGCTGGAACTTACATAAGATGCATTATGCTTCTTTACCAACTACTCTTCACTTAGAATGGCCACAGTATGGTCTTGTTCAAACAAGAGATGCTATATTATAACAGACCTCCTCAGGAAACTCAAAATTTATTACAAATTCTTTAATACCCTCAAGTTCTGTACTTCAGGACCCCATAATAAAATTCACATACAGCCCATCACAAACTTTTTTTTCAAAAACATGAGAAAACTTTTATCCACAAAATTCTTATCCTTCCAAGAGTGTTCATTACTTTATAGTGTCTAAAAGAGCAACACTGACTCACAGTTAGTGTTCCTGCTCTTCAAAATGAGAGGTATACATTTTTAACATATCCATAAAGCAGTTTTGAAACTTAACACTCAGTATGCCCAGGCACTGCTGTACATATTCAACCAGGGCATCCTGCAGGCAGCAATGCAAAAAAAAGCACGCAGAAATCGGGACGAACCAGCTGACCCAGGCTTCCTGTGAAACCAGTGAGCAAGAGCTTTAAAATGCTTCCAGCAGAGTCCTGAGGTGTTGATACTGAGCCACTGATTCAAACCAGAATACTGTGTTATTCTGTGAAAAACACTTAACAGACCTGTTTCTATGACCTAAGAAGTTATTCATAACACGGATGAGGCGGATCAATCCAGTCTTCTAAATAAGCTGTTATACACATTTCTTTTTTTACAGTTTTACTGAAACAACAATTAGATTCTACTGACTCTGCTGGTCCTTTAAGCAAGGAAAATGTCGAAGTGGGCAACAGCATTTTCAGTGCAACAAGATAATGTATAAGGCACAAACAACTGTAACTTGTTTTCCGCTTTGTAGAACCCCATTCTGTCTTCAAGACAGTAAGGGTTTCTTTGTAACAAGAACTAAGAAACTGAGCAATAAAGAGCATAAGAAGGACCAGAAGCGTCAAGTACAAACACAGGAATGAAATACATGGTTTTCTTAGCTTTCAATTACTGAAGAACGTACAAAGACTGAGCTAAGGCAATCTTTCAACTATTCACATAAACAGTACTCTAAACCCCAAAACAAGTTACAATTTTCCCTGTGCAACATATTTACCTGTTTAAACTCAGTAAGAGGGCTACATAGTTGGAGATATTTTAAACTAGAAGAAGCCATTCACAAAGTACTCTCACAGTGGTCACCTACAATTCCCTCATATTTGTCCTTGTGCTTATTCTTCTCTGTGCTGCACCACAGGCTCAACATTCCTCCTTTGCTGGCTCTGTGAAAGGCTTTCTGGGGTATTGTCTTCACAGAAAGACACAAATTGAATCCTGGTTTTCCACCTTCTGAGGCTACAATAGTAATAACAGGCTGTTTTCCAAGCACGTACACTATCTCCGCTATTTTTCACTCTGCTTACAACAGAACAGTTAAACTCCACTCCCTCACCTGAAAAAAAAAAAGTAAGTTTAGAAGGACATCTGTGTTTCTCCACATCCAACATCCTTGACACCAAGACAGTACCTCATCTATGAGAGCTACCTCCCAATGCACTTCAGGAATCAAATACACGGCATTTTCAATTATTTTGATCACTACAGCTTTTCTGTAGAGCCCAGGAAATGAACAGACCTTTTAGGAAGACTAAGGCCTTAGATACTTAATTATTCTCTATATTTGCCTGACATCCTGAAGAGAGCTGTTCCATAAATGGATAAAGACTGGCTGTATCCAGTTTCTGCCATTTGTTCTATGCTTTGTGACCTTTATTGTCCCTGTAACTTTCAAGTCAAAGCTGTCAATGGTAGCTAAAATAATTTCCTTTATGTGGCTGACTCTCAATACCTTAATGGTTTAAAAAACTCAAAACCCAAACCCCCTGAAAAAGTAGGACCAAAGGCCTAAAAACAATGCTGGATGGTAACAAAGAACCATCAACTAAGCCCTATGGGCAAGAGAAACTCAACCCACAGCCAACTCTCAGTAGCTGAACCCTGAGCTACTTGAAGCCAGTGCTTGGGCCTCATAATCAGATGCAGTCAATTACTCTATCCTTATCTGGATATAATGAATGCATAAGTTGAAATGTCATCTTATCCAGGAAGCAGGGATACTTCTTAGAATGCGTAAGATGAAGAGAAGGAAGAGAAAATGAAAAAGGGTGGGACATCAAGAAAAATATCCACCAATACTTTTTGTTTATCTACACTTCCTAGGCAATCAATTGTGGGTTGCAAGCCAGACTGAAGCAACATTATGACAAAGAACAATCACCTCGTGCCCTGACCTTTTCACTCCAAAAAATTTGCACGCAGTACTTTTTTTTTTCTTTTCCCTCAGAGGAAATTGGGAACAAGATACACAAACATCATATATACGGTAATCGATACGCATGATTTTCTTGCTTTCTCTCAGGAAAACCCCATAAGAGATCCAGGAAGGAGGGTAGCACTGGTCATGTCAGGCCCCACAACGGAAGGTCAAAGAGAAGAAACCATTCCCTGTCATCACTGTACACAAAATGGAGCTTTGTAAATGCTGAATCATCAACTCTTTCTGTATCAGAGGTAGACAACAATTCATTCTGTCAGACTGCAGAAGTGAAGGAGAAAAAAAAAATACTGTGACAATCACTCAGCACTGTATAGGACATTTAACTCCTGACTTCATTCATTACAACCAGCACTGTGTGCTGCATTGAATGACTGTCTTCTCTCACGAAAACATCACTACAGACACGTGGCAGATTTCCACTGCCGCTGGAAATCTTTAAAGATAAGAAAGAATATTCCTGTTTATTCTTACCAGCCAGTTTCTGAACCTTCAAATAATTTTAAACATATGCACAAAGAGAGGTTCTATATACATCAAGAATTTACAAATTCCTGGACTTGTATTATAATATAAACACTTCCAGATAGAGAAAAACTTCTGAGATATTTTTGAATGATTTCATATACCTCTAATTGAGAAACACAATTTTTTTCCATTATCATCTGAATTTCTACCACAAAAACTGAAAACCTCAAATTTACAGCCTATATTTCAAAACCAGAGAAGACACAGTATGGTAAGAACATACTAAAAGCAAATGAACCTGCACTTAGTACGCTTCCTTACTAGTTACTGTTAATAAGGGGAATAAAATGATTGGTACAATAATCAAAACAGTGTAAGCATTTGTTAAATTGGAATGACAGTTCTAACCACAATCTAACACAAAGAATCCATGCATCTTACAGGTCACTGGAATATTTTTTTGGTTTAAGACTTCACTACCACACCTAGCAATAATTTTAACACTAACAAAAGTAGTATGCATCAGGGATATTCTAACACTCAACCAAAAAAAGCCAAATAACAAAAAAACCAACCAACCAACCAACCAAACCCCAAAAAGAAACACCTGGCATTTGGCTAGATGTCTGTGCAAATACATGTATTAAATGACTACCAGACACAAATACTACAGTTTGTAGAGGCACACCATTGGGTTTTTTTAATCCTAAAGACTTCTAGAATATTTTACAGAGCACAGTACAGAGCACAGTACATTGTTGTACAAAAAATGTCCATCCTTGCAATTAACTCAACAGGATTTTCTAAAAATGAGTTTGCAACTTCATTTGCATTTCAAATTACTATTATTGTTGTTTTAAACACAAGTGGGATATGAATAACTTATGACTAACAGCCCTGTTGCTACACAGTTCAGCACTGTACTGATGAGATTAAAAGAACAATGATTAATAATGTAAGGTGTATTCATATTCAATGCCCACTTTTTTTTTTTTAATATACATCTCTCAGTCTAGATAATAACAATCCAGGCTCAGTCAAGACTGGAAAATACAGTGAAGGAGGAAGTCTAACTGGTTTCAAGTGGCCTTTTCTACACAGAAACAGTAACAAGAAAATCCGTGTGGAGTACAAATTCCCATTATCCATTATCATCTACAACTGATACATCTCTCACCAATGCAAAACCAATGGGCAAAAGAGATGCATTTCAAACACACTTAAAACTGTTCATTTGACGTTCCTCTAGGATTTTCTCCATCTAACACAAACACGTAGTGATACAAGATATTTCAGATTAAAAAATGTCACTATTTTTTCCCCCTCGATTTCTACTTTAAAGGTGAGGTCTTAATTTGTACCATGATGAGCTCATCTCAACATCTGGAAAGTCAGAAGAAGTTAGATAATTGGAAATTCTTACTGGTCATTTATTCACACTTATTTTCTTCCAAACTGGAATTTAGTCTCTGAATTTCAAAACTTAAAAAAAAAAAGAAACCTGAGGAAATTATAGCACATGTTCAAGATGGGCTCCCAGGAAAGGTTGTCAGTTTTAACTCAGGAGACTGGGATTACCGACTTCTCAAATTGCTCCACAGCAGCAATACCGTACAAATTGTAAAATTATTTGCCCTAGGAAACTATAAAGCACAAAATGACCCAGCATCAAACAACCCTTCACTCTCCTGCAGACAGTTTGTATATTACAGCAACCACAGCAACAAAAAATCCAAACAAAAACATTCTTCACACAGAAATTTCCAGTGCCCAAAATATTTCAACAATATAGCTTTAAGAATACTATTTTGCTCTTGGAAGTTTCAGAGCCCTTTGGCTTAAACACCATCATTATCATTATCAACAGGCCTGCTGAAATCAACAACTGACCATAAACACTTGTTAAAGATGCTCAGAATTGTCACTGAGAACATGAGGCAGGGTTGGAGAACGTGTGATTTCCTTTCAGCCAGAGCTTATTTAGTGGGAGCATTGTTTCATGGACTAGAACAAGCTCCCTTTCTCTAGCGTGGGTTCTACCACGCTAACAAAACCAGCAACAACCAATCAGGCACATATTGTCATGAATAAGCAGCAAAGCACAAATATGGTAAAATTACATTATTTTTTATGGTCAGCCAAAGAAGAATGAGACTACAACACAATGATGCAAGTAGATCCATACACGTCCCCAAAGCCATCATGTACAGGTCCACACCTGGCACACGTTATACATAAATTAATGTTTTAATCACTAATTAATGAATTAAAACCCACCTTAAAAAACATCAGAGATTTCATTACACTAATAGGCAGGCCACAACTATTCTCTTTTTATTCTGTTCGTTTTTCTTTCATACAGTATTTTTACGGGAGAGGTTCCAGTACGGTCCGACATGAGAAGACTGAGCGCAGGCACGCGTGGGTAAGGAAGGGGGCACTCTCCTTGGACAAGAAGGAGCCTTTACTACATGAACACGAGAGGAGACGGGCCCAAACCTGCAGAGACTAAAGGTTACCTCAAATAAAAGCTTCTTACCTGATTCGTGACCTGCAAAGAAAGCAGAAAACAGAAGGGAGTTAAGGCCCAGTCGGATGGACGGGACAAGACCTTCCTTCTTTACCCCCACTACCCGCCACCCCTTAAGCGACGGTGTGGCCCGGAGCGGCCCGGAGCCCTCTGCCCTCTCCCCTCCGCCATCCTCCCGCCCAGCCCACGGCAGGAGGCTGCCAGGCCCCCCGCGCACGCCGCAGCCCCCCACGGCCCAGGCCGGGCACTCACGTCGGGGTTGGCCTCCAGGGGCAGCCAGCGATGGGGCTCCATGGCAGCGGCGGCGGATCGCGGTGCGGAGCTGGGCGGACCCTCTGAGCGCGGCTCTGACAGCGCCTGGCGGTGCCGCCGCGCCTCAGCCCTGACCCGGGGCCGCGTCACCGCGCCGCGCCTCACGGGGGGAGCGGCCCAAGCAGGCGACGCCCGCCCGGC